>OLKM01000894.1:99028-151528 GCA_900291075.1 Melanogrammus aeglefinus
TCCGCGACCTGCTGGGCACCACCCACTTCCTGTCCCAGGCCTCCTTCATCCCCACCCCCGTGGACACCACCCAGGTGAGGCCGGGGTACGGGGCCGGGGTACGGGGCTGGGGTACGGGGGGTGTCCGGGTTCTCTGGTTCAGCCGTCTCCTTGTATTCTGAGATCACAGCGTTTCCCCGACTGGATGTCATCCAATGTCTATTTTTCATTGTGTTTTTTATTTTTATTTGAAGCATAAGCATTTATTGTTGCAGGTGGATAATATTGGATATTATTGGAGAGTGCAGGAGGAATAGTAGTATCCTACATAGTTATTGCGTAACAAAATTGTTCAGGACATGTTGAGAGACACCTGATCTGCAAAGCATATCTCCCAATAAATCACTCAGTTTATGAGTTTGCTAACGATATTCACATTGATCATTAATAAACAGTAAAGTAAAGTAAATAACTCCAACTCTTCCCACCCTCTGCTGCCATTGGTAAACTCCTGACCCCTCCTTTACTGTTGAAGTTGGACTCATCCACCTCTGGTCGCCCCGTTAGGCAATTTACATGGTCGAGAAATGGTACAATAAATCAATTCAGATAATGGGAATTTTCAAATTCCTTCTATATTTGGTATCCTACTAGAATGATATTAGAGGCTAATCAATGGTAATCAATGTGTATGTTAAGTCACGGGAACCACCGGCAATTTCTCTGGGGAGTACTATATTTAAAATGAACCATCTAAGAATACATTTCCTTCTGTGGCAGTTCTACAGTATATATCACTGCTGCAGTCTACTACTCTGCCTGTAAATCACCTGTAAGTGCTGGGAGGCAGACATTAATGAATGCCCCCCCCTTCCAAAAGGGAAAGATGACTTAGTCTTGGAATAAAATCATAAAAAGGTTGTCTTTAGTTTCTGGGCCGTCTGCCCGGCCTAACCATCTGTTCCTGTTGGCCCCCCCCCCCCCAACCCCGCAGGTCGTTCTTCCCCCTCACCTGGACAACGTCCGAGACAAGCTGGCGGAGAACATCCACGAGCTTTGGGGGATGAACAAGATCGAGCTGGGCTGGACCTACGGCAAGGTACGCCCCCCCCCAGGGAGGCTCCGGGGAGAGGGGGGCAGGAACACAACGAGCAGCCCTTCACTCACCCCTAAACCCCGTTCAGGGTCGGCGAGCCTACGACCGCGCTGACCTGCGTGACCCAAAAGTGACGTGATCGCTGCCGCTTGCACACGTCTCGCATGCCAAGCGCACAAAGCTCTGCAAGTGTGGCAAAAACTGCGTTTCCGCGGCAACGTTACGGCGTCACAGCGGTTATAAATGCAGTCGAGAGTGGGCGCAATTAGCTTACAACACCACGCCACAAAACGACTATAAATTCTGCTTAACACGTCGTAAATACAGTGATTGGCCCTCATTTCCCCCTTAATCCCCTGAGAACAATAGCAACACTGTTTGGCAGGGAAGATGACTTTTAATTATGAGCGATAAGTTAACTAGGCTTCACGGTCAGGGCTGGAATCCCAGACACAATCAAGCAGTTGGCACGGGCGCTCTTTGAGTCTGCTCATTCCTTGCATAGATGCGATTAATCTGTCATTGCATTTAATGGAATTACTGCATAATGAATCAGAAACGGAATCATAATTGCTTTTATTAAATCTCTTATTAAGTACAAAAGAGTACAAGTCTTAGGCTTTGTTCCCCAACAGCCATACACCTCAGCATAGCAGCAATGCAGAACTGCATGAATGTATGTGTATGTCATATATTTAGGAACGCAGTAGTGGTGGAATATGAGAAAGGGCAACACACCATGTCAGAGGATTACCCTAAGTTATTTCCCCCAAAAAATGGACTAGGTCAATCTTTAACCTTGAATTGTTATCACGATCAACTGTAACTGCATCTAAATCAGTTCAGCTAAATCACCGTCTCAAATATGAATGCATCCCATCTGTCTGACCCCCCAAGGCGCCGTTCAAGCGTACACAGCTCTACTTAAAAACACATGTTCATCCACTCCTATCTCTCTCTCGCTCTCGCTCTCGCTCTCGCTCTCTCTCTGTCTCTCTCTCTCTCTCTCTGTCTCTGTCTCTCTCTCTCTCTGTCTGTCTGTCTGTCTGTCTGTCTGTCTGTCTGTCTGTCTGTCTGTCTGTCTGTCTGTCTGTCTGTCTGTCTGTCTGTCTGTCTGTCTGTCTGTCTGTCTGTCTGTCTGTCTGTCTGTCTCTCTCTCTCTGTGTCTGTCTGTCTCTCTCTCTCTGTGTCTGTCTCTCTCTCTCTCTCTGTGTCTCCGTGTCTCTGTCTCTCTGTCTCTGTCTCTGTCTCTTTCTCCGTCCCTCACATCTCTCGACTTTGTCTTCTCCATCGGATGCGTGTCAAGGCCAATAGCGCGCACGCCGGATCTTCACTACGGTGGCTTTATCGCCAAGAGATTCATTTCCCAATGAGGCCATCCACACGACAGCTGCCCCCTCCCTAAAAGTACATCCCCCTCCTCCCCCTCCTCCCCCCTCCTCCCCCCTCCTCGGCTGTCACTCCCAGATTAACGAGCGGAGGGAGGCAGAGACTCGGGGCTCGGCGGAGGCCTCAGGATTTATTTATGTTTCATCCTTTATTGAGGGCGGCGTTTAGGTACCACAGCTGCTCCGTGTTAAGCGTTACTTCAACCCCCCCCCCATAGCGACCTTGTCCCCACCTGCCCCTGGATGTGCCCGCCGTGGGTTTGGACAAGCTGGATGTTCTTTGACACCTGTAGACGTACACTGATGTGCCATCCTCCTTTGGTTGAGTTTGGGACACTTCGCTCCATGTCCAGAGTGCGTTTGCTTTAAAGCGCTGGCCGTGGTCCACTGTGAGGCCCTCCTTTACCTGTAGTCTGTTTCCTGCCCTTTAAGTGCTGATGATTGTAGATTCCCCAGTGCTCAGAGGGTAATCTTTTGTTTTTAGTCACACCCCCTCATGGCAGGCGCTATCAGTATCAAGCGGACATACTGCTAATGTTCAGTTTGATTCTTTATGTTTGGATTAAGATTGAACTACTAGGCTGTGGGCCTGGCTGACGCCCCCATAGTGATCATTGTTTGAAAAGTAAAACACAAGCACTCCTTCTAAATATAGCGATCCGCCAAATGGACATTTTTAGGTATGAGGAATTGGCATCATCGGTAAATGAGTGAAGCCTGGTGATGTTGGCGCCGGGGGAGAACCACCAGGGATCCCCTGAAAACGCTGCGTTCACAAAGCATTTCTCAGAGCGTTGAGACCTATCCATGTACAAAGAGGCATGTCCTCATTTCTAAGTGAAAGTGCTGTGGCGACGCTAGCCTTGGGCATCGAGAAACCAACGGGAGGATTGAACCGGGGGGGGAAGGCGCTCCCGGCACCTGTCTGATGCACGCCGACGGCCTTCCACTCAGCGTGTTGTGGCGGTGTCGACAGTCTGATGCTAAAAGGGGCTAATCGCACAGGATGCTGGATGGCTGGTGGGGCTCTGGGGTGAACCTGCCTTCTCTCTGCTCAGGTCCGCGATGACAACAAGCGGCAGCACCCCTGCCTTGTGGACTTCACCAAACTGCCTGAGACTGAAAGGAACTACAACCTGCAGATGTCCAGCGAGACACTCAAGTAAAACATCCTCTCCGTGAATATGAATAATGCATCGTGTGCCATGTATAGGTGAGGCGGATATGCAGGCGGAATGCAAATTGCCTTCCGCTTTATGCAGCAGCTGGCCACGTAATGATCTCCATTCCTACTTTTTCAAATTATTCAAACATTTGAATCCCTCAAATTTTCCTTCATTGTAACCTCATCCACCAACTTTCATATCGGATGCCCAATCACCAGAGGCAGTGCTTGTAGCGTGCACATTCACAACATGGCCTGTTTCCAGCGACCGTGTTATTATTTATCCGATTAAAGTTTAATATTGCCATATTTATATCCGTCAGAAGGCGTGAAGCATGTGGGGTTCAAACGCACCCTAATGTTTACAAAAGCCCATCAATACGGCCAGAGAGCTTGAATCCCTTCAGGGCCGCCTGAAGGGATTCATGAATAACAATCTGCAGCGAGTGACCGTGGGCTCCAGATGGAAAGTGGCCCAGCTTGTGTGCGCTGGGATCCCTGCCTAATTAGAAATCTCTCCCGACTGAGTCCGGGCATTGATCCCCTTGTTGTACTGATAGCACTGAGTCATCTCGCCGTGCAAACACTAGATCTTGGATCCATCGCGCTGCAGTTACCTGACGCTGGTGCCTCCTTTGAGCGAGTCTAACAATCGCATTATCATGCGAGCCTCAATTGCCAAAAGAAAAAGTAGATAAAGTGAAAGGAGAGAAAAAAAAATAACCACGTTGGCCGCTGTTCTTGCACTGCCGACAAATCTGTATTGATGTTCTCCAATCAATTATGTGTGTGTGTGCTGGTTTATTAATGGTATTAAAGTGTTTGGTACTTATTGTAATTAATCCTGCTGAATATTGCTGTATAGTAAAATGTTTGTCTCTGCGGTTTGTGTGTGTGTGTCTCTCTCTCTCTCGCGCGCTCTCGCTCATGCTCTCTCTCGCTTCCTTCCCCCCACCCCCTCCCAGGACCCTCTTGGCTCTAGGGTGCCACGTTGCCCAGGTGAATGTCCACGCTGAAGACGATCTGAAGAAAGTCAAACTGCCCAAAGAGTACGACCTTCTCACACCACACCCCTGTCTACGTGGATCCATGCACGTCTTTCTTTGTAGCAGTGTATTTGTGCGATGTAACACAGTGATAAACAACCATGTGTGTGGTTGTATGAAGAGATTAGGGTTGTTTGAGCCCGTCGTCCTGCACTCAAACCCTTTTGTCGGTACGCACAGCTATGTGATGACCAACGGATACAAGCCGACGCCCCTGGAGCTGTCTGAGGTGAAGCTGAACGCGGGTCAGGAGCTCCTGGTGGACAAGCTGGCGGAGAACGCCCACAACGTGTGGGCCAAGGACCGCATCAAACAAGGATGGACCTACGGCATCCAGCAGGTTGGGCCGCACTTCTACAGAATGGACAAAGGATTTTTATCTTCTACCACTTAAGTTCTACCGCTAATTGCAAAAGAAATACAGACTTATAGACGATCCTTGTTTTTTTTAACAGGTTCTAATGGGTACTCTGCAGTCTGTTCAGATGTTTTTCAAACAGCTCTTTTAACTTTTTTTGTTGTTCCTTGATTGTTCGCTTTAGGGAGTGCACCAGCATCTGACAAAATGAAGGCGTAGAGTACTAGGGAACATTGTTTCTTTCAAACAGCATGCAGATCTGACTTGCTGTAGTGGTTTTAATATGTAAGACGGTAGAGGGTGGTGCAGCAAATCTGATTCTAGCTCCACAGTCTTTTCAGTGGCGAGGTAATAACCATCTTTAAGGTTATTTATAGCCACGCAATGAAATAAAACCCCCGAAAAGGATGTGCAGCTATTGCATCAGCCTCAGTTTGGTGTTCTGATTGCGTTTGTTTCACCCTGCAGGATCTGAAGAACAGACGCAATCCGCGCCTTGTGCCGTATGCTCTGCTGGACGAGCGCACCAAGAAGTCCAACCGGGACAGCCTGAGAGAGGCCATCAGGACCCTGGTGGGGTACGGGTACAACATCGACCCCCCGGACCAGGAGGGTGAGAGGCACGCCCGGCTGGTTGTGTGGTTATGGACTGAAATTCTTGAGATTTTTATGCAAAACGAAGCATTTTGTTTTTAGTTAAAGTCTTACTGTAGTGCACGGCTGCACGCACATAACGTAATACATTGGATTTGAAGGTTGAATGGTTTCCCAAACATTAAACCATTTTCCAAACCAACGTCACATGCTTTTAAAGGTAAACATTGCATCTGTGCTCATTTATATTCATCCCGCTGGCCAATATCCACAAAGTTTGACCAGATAGTGAAACCATGCCGTAAATTGGATGTCCTTTCATACTTCCAAATTGACTGTTTCAACTCTGTGTGCTAGTCCGGCGGTACAGACGCTGAGGCGAGAATAAGACGAGATTACACTTTATAAACCCTGTGAGGGAAATGCAGGTGGCACAGCAGCCAATTATATAGAATAGAAAAACACGACCAGTAAACAAATGCTAATGACGTCCACAAAATATGCATATACGGCTTCCTGTTGGGGGCTGGGAGGGTAATTAAGTATTGTAAGTATTGAAGAAAATAAACATATCTAACACTTTGGAGGGTACATAGATTTAGGGAACACATTTACATATATGCAAATCCCCTATATGCTCATCCCTTCAAACGGGGAGCTTTATCTCCTGCCCCCCACTGACGCCCGCCCCCTCCCGCCCCAGCCCTGCACGTGAACGACAACCAGAGCGTGGAGACCATCCGCTTCTTCCGCGTGGAGCAGACGTACGCCGTGACCACGGGGAAGTGGTACTTTGAGTTCGAGGCGCTGAGCGGCGGGGACATGCGCGTGGGCTGGGCCCGGCCGGGCTGCCGGCCAGACATGGAGCTGGGCGTGGACGACCAGGCCTTCGTGTTCGACGGATACAGGGTAGCGCGTCAACGCCCACTACCTCTTTAGGATTACATTACTCTCTCTCTCTCTCTGTCTGTCTGTCTGTCTGTCTGTCTGTCTGTCTGTCTGTCTGTCTGTCTGTCTGTCTGTCTGTCTGTCTGTCTGTCTGTCTGTCTGTCTGTCTGTCTGTCTGTCTGTCTGTCTGTCTCTGTCTCTGTCTCTGTCTCTGTCTCTGTCTCTCTCTCTCTCTCTCTGTCTCTGTCTCTCTCTCTGTCTCTCTCTCTCTGTCTCTCTCTCTCTGTCTCTCTCTCTGTCTCTCTCTCTTCTCTCTCTCTCTCTGCTCTGTCTTGTTCTGTCTGTCTGTCTGTCTGTCTGTCTGTCTGTCTGTCTGTCTGTCTGTCTGTCTGTCTGTCTGTCTGTCTGTCTGTCACAATCTCTCACTGTTACACAATATCTCACTCACACTTTCACAATCTGTCTCTCTCTCTATCCCCCCCCTCTTAATTGAAACCAGAGTGAAATAACATGATTGCTTCTCAGTATAATAAGCATTAAATCAGGCTTTAAGTCCATTTCGATTGACATAAAGTGTGAAAAAATGTGCATGTTTAGTATTCATCTGGCAGGATTCGGTGTTCAGTGTTCTCTACTGTATTGTTATACTTTTGTACATTTAATTGTGCCAAGGCACAAAGAGTGAATGGCTGGCTTACAATCAACCCCTTTGAGACGTTGTGTGATCAGCCCTTCTCTCCATGATATCAATGCACAACAGTTGACTGCTGAAAACTGCTGTTTTAGTTGCAATAGAAAAAGGCCAATACTGGTAGCATCCCATGTGGACGACATGCACACGTCCGTCCGTCCC
This sequence comes from Melanogrammus aeglefinus, assembly GCA_900291075.1. NCBI lineage: Eukaryota > Metazoa > Chordata > Actinopteri > Gadiformes > Gadidae > Melanogrammus > Melanogrammus aeglefinus. The sequence continues at coordinate 106,396 of OLKM01000894.1, forward strand.
CTGAGGTGAGTCTCTCTGCTCCCCCCCAGGGCCGGCGCATGCACGTGGGCAGCCGGTACTTCGGCCGCGCGTGGAGCAAGGGTGACGTGGTGGGCTGCATGATCAACATGGAGGACAAGTCCATGATCTTCACCCTCAACGGAGAGCTGCTCATCACCGGCAAGGGCTCAGAGCTGTGCTTCTGCGACTTCGAGACGGAGGACGGTGAGAGGCCCCCCCTCGGAGCTCTGGACTCTGACTGTGTTTGTCGGACCCCCGTCGGACCCCCTCCCTGACTGTAGCCCTGCACGTCACCAGGGACACTTGGGTCCATGTTGTTTTTTTTGTGAAGAGGAAAACGCGTCACAAGTTCATTAGTGGCGTGGTGTGGTGTGTTTATGGGTTGTTCATTGTGGGAATAATACGTTATTTGGGGAAATTACTTTCCAGAAAGATGTATGCTTGTTGGAAACAGCACATTAAGGTAATTGGTACTGTGTGGGATAGTAGCTGGTGCTAAGTGGAAATATGGTCAGGGAATTAAGTGCTACTTTAGCAACACTTTTTTGTTTTAATGATCTTCGGTTCTCCACTTATTTTGACAACCCTTTTACAAGTGAGATATGCCGATTTAGGCGTGACCTTTACAGGTCTTTGGTGCTCTCCATTGCAAAGACGGGAATGCCCTTTCAGAAAAGAGAAGTGTCATTAGTGGTTTGAGATTGTGGGTCAGAGGGGGACTTCATTCAGAGCCGAGACATTTTCAACTCAAAGTCACTGAGTAGTTAACATGTCAATGGGGTTCTGGCAGCCGGGCACACTCTTTGAATAGTCTGAACATATTCTTTTAAGGGATTGAGTGTATTAAACCCTGAGGGAGATTAAGTTATTTGCAACCCATTATTGGGAGACTTGAACACGTCCCGAGAAGAAATGGTAACTTTAGGAATGGAATGGTGATTAACTAACATCTTTCACTTGGAGGGAGGAGTGTCTTCACTGAGCTTTGAAGTAAAGTAAAGAAGGTTCTCTCATTTGTGGTGTTTTTACTCAGATTTATTTTTCAGTGTCTAGTTTCAACTTACTGCACTACACTACTGGGATTTATGATTCCCATTCACCTCCTGGCCTCTCCTCCCCACTCCTCCTCTCCTCCTCCCTCCTCCCCTCCTCCTCTCCTCCCCCTCCTCCTCCTCTCCTCTCCTCCTCTCCTCCCTTCATCCCCTCCCTTCCTCCCTCTCCTCCCCTCTCCCCTCCTCTCCTCCTCTCCTCCTCCTCCCCTCCCTCTCTCCCTCTCCTCCCCTTCTCCACTCCCTTCCTCTCCCCTCCTCTCCCCCCTCCTCCCCTCCCCTCCCTACCCTCCTCCCCTCCCCTCCTCCCCTCCTCCCTCCTCTCCTCATCCCCTCCTCTCCTCCTCCCCTCCTCTCCTCCTCCCCTCCCTTCCTCCCCTCTTACCTCCCCTCCTCCCTTCCTCTCCTCCTCCCCTCCCCTCTTACCTCCCCTCTCCTCCCCTCCTCTCCTCTCCTCCCCTCCTCTCCTCCTCCCTCCTCTCCTCCTCTCCCCCTCCTCCCCTCCTCTCCTCCTCTCCTCCCCTCCTCCCCTCCCCCCCCCCTCCTCCCTCTCCTCCTCCTCCCTCCTCCCCTTATCTCCATGTCTGGACGGCAGGCTTCATCCCCGTGTGCAGTCTGGGCATGTCCCAGATCGGCCGCATGAACCTGGGCAAGGATGCCAGCACCTTCAAGTACTACACCATGTGTGGCCTCCAGGAGGGATTCGAACCCTTCGCCGTCAACATGAACCGCAACGTCACCATGTGGTTCAGCAAGCGCCTGCCCACCTTCGTCAACGTGCCCAAGGATCACACGCACATCGAGGTGGGCCAGGGGGCAGCCTGGGGTTAACTTGGCTCCCTTATTTATTTATCTGCGCGGTTCTAGGCGCTTTGGTGGGCATTTAAGTTCTCAGAAGTTGAGGTGGTAGTGGACACTTTGACACGGTACAGCCAGTTCCTTAGGCTGGCCTTAACAAGCCTTATATTTAATATAAGTGCATTATTAAGTTTATCTCTGCTGGAATAAATAGGAAATGATTACAGTATTTTAGCGTGATGCTATCATATTTGATATGTTTTAACAGGATTGCATATTCTATTGTTTGACCATATAGTTTGAAGCGCTGTATGTGCATCACTAAGTACTGAATGAACGATACGGTACTTTAGACTGATTATCCAATCAGCATCTAATAATGATTAACCAATTATCTGTACACTGAAAACATCCTTGTTGTTTCCGCTCAACCATCTGTCCCTGCTTCTGTTTGCGTGTGTGTGTGTGTGTGTGTGTGTGTGTGTGTGTGTGTGTGTGTGTGTGTGTGTGTGTGTGTGTGTGTGTGTGTGTGTGTGTGTGTGTGTGTGTGTGTGTGTGTGTCCGTGTGTGTGTGTCCGTGTACCTGCCCAGGTCACGAGGATCGACGGCACGGTGGACAACCCCCCGTGCCTGAAGGTGACCCACAAGACGCTGGGCACCCAGAACAGCAACAACGACATGGTGTTCTGCAGACTCAGCATGCCCGTGGAGTTCCACGCCGCCCCCTCCGACGAGTCCTCCAAGCTCAGGTGAGCCCGACCATCAGAACCACCGGCTGGACCCCCCCCCAGGGACCACTACTGGGACCAGGGGGAAAGCCATCCCTTCCATCCCATGACTAACAAGCCTAAAGAGGAGAGCGAACACGCTCTCGTTATTCACGGGGAATTATGGGGATATAATGTTATTCATGGGGGGTTTTCCCTGGGACTGCCCGGTGAAAAGAGTTTAGAACGCAGAGATAATTGCTTTGATGAAGCTGTTTGATTAGAGCGTATCCAAACACTAACATTGGGCCCCAGGGACAGCATATAAAGGCTAAAAATGAAGTCCTTTGGAAAAGCAATTGCATGAATTATGTTGGTGTAGGCCAGTTGAGTTAATTATGTTAGGCATCACACATGAGCTTATGAATCAAGTCGTTCTGCACTCGGATTCAACTTTTGGTATATGATGGGGGTGACTGAACGGATCAACTTCCAAAGCTTATTCTTCTGTTTATATTGAGGCTTGGGAGTTACTTGCTGCTCTCTGGGCTTACGGTTAGCGAGTCTCACAGCAGACGTTGGCAACAGGGACGTGAGCAGGAACTAGAAAATACAGACTCTAGGTCCAGAGTCTGAGGGGATAGCAGGTTTTAGTGTGGAAATGTCTCGGACAGCATGTCCTGATATTATCCTAGGTGCTCTTCGGGGTCTCGACCCTATTGGGGAATAAGCCAGGATAAATATCGCCTCGGATGCCCTTCATTCTGGACTTGTTTTTGTTTTTCTACTTTACAGTCAGCCTCCCAAGGAAGACGGCAACGTGGACTACGGGAGCATCACCACGGTGAGCCACTTCCTGCGGTCCCAAGTGATCACACCAATCCATGATCAGCATCAATATTAGCATTAGTGTTAGCATTAGTGTTAGCATTAGTATCAGTGTTAGCATTAGCATCAGCATTAGTGTTAGCGTTAGCATCAGCATCAGCATTAGCTTTGGCGTTTACCTCTGATTACCGCCCTTCCTCCCGCGGCCGCAGTACCACCACACGGTCAGGGTGTTCGGAGGGCAGGACCCCGCGTCCATCTGGGTGGGCTGGGTGACCCCCGACTACCATTACCACAGCAAGAACTTCAGCCTGAGCAAGACGCGCACGGTCACCGTAACCCTGGGCGACGAGCGGGGCCGTGTCCACGAGAGGTAAGACCCCTCGCCCTCCCTCTGGTCTGGCAGTAGACGAAGGCACGTGCGTTTCACACATCGTTAGCAGATTCATATATATACCCTATACCGTTGTACGAGGCAATTATCCTGACATGGCCAGACCAATTAGCAAATGCGTATTAGTCTGGAACCTCTCGGTTCATCATTGATTTCCAAGGAGCGTTATCAACGGGCAAAGACCAACCAAAATGCCTCTGGAGCCTAGAAATAATCAGAGCAGTTAAACCTGATGGCTATCACTGAGCACTGCGTTGGGAAGTTTCGACTTTAGCTACCAAACCCTGCCGGAAGTATGGACTACACATCCTTCAACGTAAAAAGCTGCATTCAAAAGCTTTGAGTGCAGTTGTTTGATCTTCTTCAAACAAACAATACAGTCCAGTTTTTTTTTTTAATACTTTCGCAGTAGCAGACTCAACAGACCGTTTCACATCAGCGACAGTCACCATTGTAATCTAGTCATCCTAAACCCGATAAAAGGCAGTGATCTGCCCGACCCAGGTCGCCTGGAGATCTGCTGAACGGAGGGGGGTCCCGACCATCTGCCATCAGCAAATAGAAAACACGCTTGCAGATTCATGAGGCATAAAACATTCGTTCATCTATGATATCATAACAAAGATATTGCAAATAATAAAACAGGAGGTAGACAAGCGCTCTTGTTTTCCTAGATATTACGAGGACACACCAGTAGCTCGGATTCACAGCGATACGCAGTCCATTTGGAAATTAAACCAGATTCTAATCTACTTAAAACACCACTTACCGGCGGGGGGGGGGATTGGATGTTAATGAGAGAATAACCACAGTACATGGGGTAGGGGTTGGGGAGAATCAATGTGTTCCACACATCAAAGATAGGACGCTGTGTGAATACATTCCTTTAACTCTGCCGGAGGAAAGACAAGAATCTAGTAATAGCACCGTCACCTGCTGTCACATTGGCCTTTTACAAGCCGCTGTCATTTGTGGTTTATATATATCATCTGCTGACATGTATTTGAAGTGGTTGGTTGCTATTTACTAACTATTGGAGATTTCATCAGAGACCTGGATTGTTTTGTTTTTATATTTTCATGACATTTGAAAGGTGCTGTAGGGAAGATTTAAGAGATTCTATTTGAGTGTTGAGGTAAGAAATGGCAATGCCGTCTGTCAGCTAGGAGTGAGTGAAATTCGCTGTGAGCATATCGGCTCTGGGTTGACTGGGCCTTCGAGTTGAATCAATGGTCATTCAGACTTAAGACCACGCCCAGCTAAAGTCAATCGGTGCAGCTCTGCCCTGATTGGTTCGGGTGATCCAAATTCGATGTATTATTATCTTATCTGTCAATCATTGATTGGTTCCCATTCCATCCCCCCATACATCATCCCCCCCCCCGGTCAGCATCCAGAGGAGCAACTGCTACATGGTGTGGGGGGCGGACGCGGCAGGCTCCTCTGCGGCGGGCCGGGCCAGCAGCGACCTGGAGGTGGGCTGCCTCATCGACCTGGCCAGCGGCTTCGTCTCCTTCACGGCCAACGGCAGGGAGCTGCCCACCGTCTTCCAGGTGACCTGCTCACGCACGCACGGGCGCGCGCAGGCACGCACGTTCACGCTCGTCGCGCGCAACGCACGGGCGCGCGCGCACGCACGCATGGGCGCGCACGCACGCACGCATGGGCGCGCGCAGGATTCAGCTGAAGTTGTTTACTCTTGATTTGTGGCCAAATGTTCAAAACAAATGTTTTCGGCTGATTTAAACATTGGAATGCCTCCACCTATTTGATAAAACGGCAGCGAATACACAAGTAACGAAGACAAGATCTCAATAACTATAATATTATTCATCCAAAGGCATTGTGGTAGTGGATTTTGACAGTGTTGCCATGGTTACAACTCATATCACTCTAGCTGTGCTGTAAGATGGACCTTTTTTTTTCCCCTCTGTTCCTCAAAATATGGGAATGATGGTTTACAATAAGATTTTCCGCCCCCACCTCCTGTGGTGTTATTTCAGATTCTGTTTGTGTGCTGGCTGACAGCGATCCCGTCCATACTTTGTGTGGTTTGATAGCCCCCCGATGCCTTTCTCTCTCCTCTCACTCTCTCTCTCTCTCTGCATTGCCTTCCTCTGTATCGATCCGCCTGCCTTTGCATTCATGTGGCATTTGATCCAAGCGGGTACCCCTGTGAGGGAAAACCCCCCTGTGTGTCTCTTAGTGTCTGTCTCTCTCGATCCCCCCGTCCCTGGGACTTCTCCGAGGCTTGTGTCAAACCCAGCGATGGCCATCGGCTTGGCATTTGAAACACCATTGAGTTCTAAAGCATCTCCGGGATATTCGCCCCGACTGACATTTTACATTTTAAGTGTGATTACCCTTTAACAAAGAGTCCCCCGCTGCCCTCTGCGTGTTGAGGGGGAGCAGGGGTGTGTGTGGGGCACTGTGGTTTTGGGGGGGGGGGAGGGAGGGAGAGCAAGGGGGATCCTGTCTGACTCGTCTGCCGCTTCGCACGCAGGTGGAGCCCAACACCAAGCTGTTCCCGGCGGTCTTCGTGCGACCCACCAGCGCCAACCTCTTCCAGTTTGAGTTTGACAAGATTAAGGTGTGCCCCCCCCCCCCCCCCCCCATCCCCCCTCCATCACCTCTCCTTCCCATCACACTCACACTCTGACCTTCATCTGTGCACACGCATCATTGCCAATTCATGCGCCTCACTATGTTGTCTGAAGCGTTGGTTGCATCTTGTGCAGTCAGTTTAGCAGGCAAGAAAGATTTGTTGTTAGCATTCACGTTCATGCTACTTCCCAAAAGAAGCACAAACGATTCCTAAAGGCAATGAGGCACTGTTTGCACACCAGTTCACGCTAATAAGTCAAAAACAATAATGTAAACACACTGTTCATACAATCTGTTTTCACATAGTATATACATCTACGTATGCGTCCCATTCTCAGCGCTTTCTTTCGTGTCTTTCATCTCCCCCCATGTCTCCCCCCCCCCCCCCCCGCAGGACGCCATGCCCTTGTCGTCGGCCATGTTCAAGAGCGAGCTGCGCAACCCGTTGCCCCAGTGCCCGCTGCGGCTGGACGTGCAGTCCATCGTGGCGGTGCTGTGGAGCCGCATGCCCAACATCTTCCTGACGGTGGAGACGGCGCGCGTTAGCGAGCGCCACGGCTGGGTGGTGCAGTGCCTGGAGCCCCTGCAGATGATGGCCGTGCACATCCCCGAGGAGAACAGGTCAGGGGCCCGGTCGGGGGCAGGGTCGGGTCTGTTGTTCATCCAGGTGCTCCTGCGTCCGCAATGACGAGGACGGCCCCCTAGGCGGACGCCGTAAACAGAGCTAGCTTGTTGTTCACGGAATCACGACTTTGATGGGATTAAAGGATAAAGACCAACCAAATGGCCTTTTGTGTATGATTGGTAAACAGGGGGTTGACGTTATTTAAAACCTTGTTTATTCCCCGTCTCTCACGTCCCCTCCGTTCTCCACCTTTCTCCTCGGCCCTCCAGGTGCATGGACATCCTGGAGCTGTCGGAGAACGAGGTGCTGAGGAAGTTCCACTACCACACGCTGAAGCTGTACTGCGCCCTCTGCGCCCTGGGCAACACCCGCGTGGCCCACGCCCTCTGCAGCCACCTGGACCAATCGCAGATCCTCTACACCATCGACAACCAATACCTCTCCGGCATGCTGCGGGAGGGCTTCTACAACTTCCTCATTAGGTGAAGCCCCGCCCTCGTGTCCTCGGTAGAGCGTATTATCAAACCATCAAAATTGCTTCCTCCGTCATTAGTGTTCGTTGTCTGCCTACTTTCATGTGTCATTGTTTCCTTGTGCTTAAATATTAGAATCAACGAGCCAATGCATTGTAATGTGCTGCTATATTTAAATATATTGATTAAAGGAATTAGTTACTGATCGCATTAAAACATTTGTTTTAAAAAACCTGACTTTCATTAGTTCTGTCAATCTCGTTAATGAATCAAGAAATAAAATGCCAGTCATTTCAAACTGTGTTGCAATCCACCACCACTTGTGACCCACCCCCACCCCCACCACCCCCACCCACCCACTGACAGCACCCACCTGGAGACGGCGAAGGAGGCGCGGCTGATGATGAACAACGAGTTCATCATCCCGGTGACGGACGAGACGCGCTCCATCAAGCTGTTCCCCGATGAGTCCAAGCGCCACTCCCTGCCCGGCGTGGGCCTCAGCACCTGCCTCAAGCCCCGGGTGCACTTCGACCCCGTGGGCATCATCGGCACCAAGCCCCGGCAGCAGCTGCTGCGCAGCCCCCAGATCCCGCTTGGGCACGCTGAAGGAGAAGGCCATCAGCATGCTGACGGAGGCGGTGCAGGGCGGCGGCACGCACATCCGCGACCCGGTGGGCGGCAGCGTGGAGTACCAGTTCGTGCCCATCCTCAAGCTGATCGGTACCCTGCTGGTCATGGGCGCCCTGACCAGCGACGAGGTGCGCGTCATCCTGCTGCTGGTGGACCCCAATGTGTTCGGGGAGCAGCCGGAGGCGGCGGGCGGGGAGGGGGGCGAGGCCCCGGCGGGGGCCGTGGCGGCCGGCGGCGGCGCGGAGAAGGAGGAGGCCAGCAGCAACGAGGAGAAGGCGGTGGAGGCGGGCGAGGAGGAGGGCAAGGAGGGGAAGACGCTGATGAAGGGCCTGCTGGGGAAGACGCTGCCCGAGCCCGTCAAGCGGCAGGTGAGGGGCGGCGGCGGCGGCGGCATGCACACACACACGCACCCCTAGAGACACACATACACACAAAGGGACAATCACACACACGCACACACAGAGACACACACTCACACACACATAGAGACACACATACACACAAAGGGACAATCACACACACGCACGCACAGAGATACACAATCACACACACATAGAGACACACGTACACACAAAGAGACAATCACACACACGCACGCACAGAGACACACAATCACACACATACACACACATGCACAGGCACACACAAACATGCACAGAGACACACACAGACACACATACAAACACACACATGTACTTATACAAATAGAGACACACAAACACACAGAGAAAAACACGCACGCACGCACGCACGCACGCACACACACACACACCCAAACACATACATAGACACACACAGACACCCAAAAACACACACACACACACACACACACACACACATGTACTTATACAAATAGAGACACACAAACACACAGAGACAAACACGCACGCACGCACGCACGCACGCACACACACACACACCCAAACACATACATAGACACACACAGACACCAAAACACACACACACACACACACACACACACACACACACACACACACACACACACACACACACACACACACACACACACACACACACACACACACACACACACATCTTAGTCATTGCTATCAACTAAATGTAAACTTTGTCCATAAGTGAAGGCCCTGACGCAGCATTATAATCAGGTTGTTCTGGGTATCACGTCTGTTCTCCTCCCAGCTCTCACCGCATGGGTTCCTGTTAAGGGGGCTCCTGGGATTAATAAACTGCTCTGTGCTACAATACCAAAATACATCCACATTGAACGTTTTGCAAAGGACATACTCGTGCACACGCGCACTCCCTCCAGGACAGAAGCTCACTCTTTTCGACGCGTCTATCTGTGGCAACTGCTGATGCTGCGGGAAGTGTTTCACGCTCCTTCAACTCATTGAGATGAGGTGGTCCTGAAGGGGGCTCTCAGGGGCCCCGTGAGGGTCGTTAAGTTGAGCAAGGAGCGTACTGACTCAATCACCTCGTTCACACTTTTTCTGGTCCCACTTTACCGTATGTGCATTAATCAACCATTCATTGACTTAATGGTTGGTAGTCACAGATAATTCAAAGTTAAATGATGGTCTATTAATCATTACCTAATGGCTTTCATCTTAACTTTTAATTTAATTTTAGAATTGTATTAGGGTTAACACTAACCCTTCACCCTAACCCCTATGCTAATGCTATATTATAGTGCTTATTACTGCATGAACTCATGTTAGTTAATCGTTCATCAGTGACCTCTCACAGTAGAGTCCCCCCCTGCTCTCCCCAGATGTGTGAGCTGCTCCACTACTTCTGCGACTGCGAGCTGAAGCACCGCATCGAGGCCATCGTCTCCTTCTCCGACAGCTTCGTCTCCAAGCTGCAGTACAACCAGAAGTTCCGCTACAACGAGCTGATGCTGGCGTTCAACATGTCCGCCGCCATCACCGCCAAGAAGACCAGGGAGTTCCGCTCGCCCCCGCACGAACAGGTGACCTGGCAGCAAAAGATACACAACCAGCATGGTCACTGTTATATACACCGTACATTGATTCAGCAGTGACCTGAGGATGCAGGCAGTGTCGCAGGTACACCGTAGCATTAGAATTCAATACTAAATCCGTTATAAGTCGATTCTTTTTTTTCTTCATGATATTCAGGTCCATAACCTTGACTTAAAGCTAGGTCAGGCAATTGTAGAAAACACACCCAGGGGTAGAATTAGAAAGAAAAGAAAGTGAAAACCCCCCCCCCCCCCCCACTCCATTCAGGAGTCCCTCCAAAGCCGTCCCCCAGTACCCATGACTGGCTCACTAGCTCTGGCAATAGGTCTGCCTGGCGTTGTGGAAGACTCCGGTCATGCTCAATGAGGAGGTTAGAGTGTATGCAGAGTTCTGGGTAGAAAGGTAGACGGACAGGGAGGTCGTTTAATCATTTCATTCAGGCCACATGATTGGATTGGCTTATTGCAGGCCTGCGACAGCAACACATACCGGGTTTTGTTTTGTATTGTTTCTCACACCATTTGACTTGATTGCACTCAGGATGTCGAGAGAACTTGCTTCTGAAATAGATTGCCTACTCTATCTTTCAAGGACAATATCCTATCTTTAAAGGACAATACTGATATCTGGCCAAACAGTGTAGCATTCGTTATCAACATATTAGTCTAAGGTAGTTTGTTACATCGATTCTGCCAAATTAGTGTTTAGCGTGAGCATACTCTTAAACAACGCAATACAGAATTTTGGTCTTCTGGAATCAATGCATATTGCGTCAGTACGGAGTTTGGCAATAAAAAAAGTGAATTGCCATTCAAGTACTTTACTATATTTTGTATCTCAAAGACAAAAGTGCTACTGCTTCTATGAACCTTTAAAACAGGCCCGATGCTCTTAGGCAGAATTGGCACAAGTCACTTTGACAAATTATATTGGTTGTGGATGTCTTAAGTGAAGCCCGGAGAGATGCTCTTCACTTAGTGGTTTTGTAACCCAGACCGGTAATGTCCTTTAGAATGATGGTCAACAAAACCTCCATATTTGTCCTATGTCGTAAGTTGCAATATCACACATCCTAAAGAAAGTCTCCATCACACATTGGTCCAACGTGGAGTATTTTGAGACACGCTCGCTGAGATTTATCCTGTCCCTGTTCTCATAATGCATCCATAATCAGTGACAGTGGTCAACACTGTTACAACACTGTGAGACTGTAAAAGAGTCACTTTCATTACAGCAAAGAATGCATCTGTTGCATTTCTTTTGATCAGCCGTCAAATCTGCATCGTCTTCAGCAGCCACCGCAGACTTCGTAATCCTCATCTTCACAGTATAAATGCCAGATGGTTTTAGTAGTAATCTTCGTGAACCTGTGAATCGCTTAGGCTAACCCTCTTTGCCAAACACCCCTGCTGTATATATATCAGATGGAGGGCTATGATTTTACAAGGTTCTATAAATACGTGAAAGAAAAAAGGTTTGGTTGCATCTGGGAGTTTTCTGACCTCTGACAAACTTTTACATTTGGAATAAGACTCATTCCTGTGACTGTTTTCAAGGCTTTCGAGCTGTATGAACAGCCCATACATAAAATAAAGCAACAGATTTGCCATGTCTGAGGCGTTAACAACATAATCAGAAGTAAAGTACAATTGTCTGTTGTCCATCAAATTAATCTATTTAATATCTTGGAGAATACTGAACTCGACTTGGTCATAGTTTACGGCTATGTTCCACTCTTGTTTAACTGCAAAATGATTTCTCAACGGGCACCAGAGAGCTGAGGGGCTAAAGCAAAACACTTTTACTGGTTAATGAAACATGACCTGCCATTTAAAAATAAAAAAAATGGCTTCTCCCAGGGGATAATGTGTTGGCCCTGTGAACAGGCTCGCACTGTGAACACACACCACTCCACTAAATTCCCTTCCAGTTTTTAAATATACTTTAAGGTTCAGGTATTAATATATATCAGGATAGGATATAAGTAGAAATCGCCTGGTTTGCACCAATTCATTAACTTATGTAAATTTAACTGTGGGTGACAAACAATACATAACAGATTGAATCATATTTTTATAGGAAAGAAAAAAGAGGCTGTGAACATGCAGAAGATGTGTGGAGAGTCAGTACAGCCCATAATTCAGTAGAAAAGGTTCAAAGTACTTTTTTTTTAATGAATATCTGTTGACAATTCTCAAACAGCAGTAGATGTGGTTCCCTCTGCTGTATTGAAGGCGTGGATCATAACTATTATTTCTCATAGCATTGGCAGGGGACCTAATGAGTTGTTTGGAAATCAACCAACAGCTGGACAAGCAGCCAAAATGTGTTCCCTTGGCAACAATAATAATAACTTTATAATTCGTGTATATGATATATGTTGGTTGTCATGGTTTTATAAAAATACTTTAAACTTTAATATATACCTCGTAAAAAAAATATGCATATTACCTTATATGTCGTTGTACGACACGAACAATGACTCAATAACCAGAACTAACTTTTTATTAAACTTCCCCCCCTATTTTGAGAGTTGAGAGTTGCGTAGCTTCCTGGCTGAGCTGGCTGTCTGGATCAGTACAGGCAGTTCACCCAAGTGCTGTGTCCTAGACCTTAGTTTCAAAAAAGAGGTCAGCAGCAGGTGTGAATGCACTTTATTCCAAACATGGTTCATAGTTCTTCCCATGATTTATTAAAAGGCCCGGGCCAGAAATAGAGCAGCGTATCTGCTGGAGAGGATTCTGCTGCATTCTGCTGCGCCAGCGAGGAAGCTCTCATATGTAGTCTTATTTTGAAGCTAGCTAGTACTAAGAAGTAGCTAGAACTACTAGACGACCAGAAGTACTGGGTACTTCTTAAGTCTAGGAAACCGCACATGAGTGAACTGCCTGTACGGATCCAGACAGCCTGTCTCAGACAGAAGCTAAATTAAATACGTGGCTCTGCAAAATAGAGGAGAAGTTAAATAAATAGGCAGTTCTTGCTACTGAGTCATTGCTCTTGTGTCGTACGATGACGTATTAGAGAATATATATTTCTATGAAATATATTAAACCATAAAAACCAAATCATAGACATTCATTATAAAGTTGTCATTATTGTTGACTAGGGGACACATTTTGGCTGCTTGTCCAGCTGCCCGCAAGGTCCCCTGACCCCTAGGAGAAATGAGAGTACCAGGCCTGTAATACATCAGAGAGAGGAGGAGAACATGGCCAGCAATTACATTCGGTCTAAGTTTTTGCCTCCCTCCCTCCCTCCCTCCCCTCCCTCCCTCCCTCCCTCCCTCCCTCCCTCCCTCCCTCTGCCCTCCCCACCCATGTCTGTAGATCAACATGCTGTTGAACTTCAGTGCGGGGGAGGACTGCCCCTGTCCCGAAGACATCCAGGGGGAGCTCAATCTGTTCCACAACGAGCTGCGGCTGCATTGTGGTACGGCGGCACGCCCACAGCTCTGCCCTGCCTGCTGGCTCACTGTAGCGCTCACATTGACTAGTTTCCACCTGAACAAACACAATGCACGAATCTCCCAATGAACAAATGAACATACACAACAACATATTGCAATTGCACATAGCATGTTCTCCTGCCACGCTCCCCCGGTCCATAGACCGCGCCCCCCCCCCCCCCACCACGGGCAGCGGTTAAGCCCCCCTGTGCCCCCTCTGTCCCCCCCCCCCACCTCACAGGGATCCCCGTGGAGGAGGAGGAGGCCGAGAAGGACATGTCCATCAAGGGCCGGCTCCTGGCAATGGTCTACAAGATCAAGGGCCAACCGCAGAAGACGGAGGAGGAGCCCACCGAGACGGAGCTCCCCCCCCCCAGTAGGTGCCCCCCGTGTTCACATCTCGCACCGCGACCCCTCCAGACCCAACCCGTGGCGTCCCGTACAGGGAGGAGGTTAGGGGGGTGGAGAAGATAAGGGTGGCCTGGATTCTTAGACGATTTGAATCTTTTATAGAAAGACACTTAGTCAACGTAGCCTTGAATCATTGTGTCGGGAAAAGTGTGCGTGTCTGAGAGTGGGGCATTCAACTGGGAGGACGGGAGGCTGAATGAGTGACGTCCCAGCAGTGCTTGGCTTCTAGGAGGTTATCCTGTGGTTTTTGAGTGGGGGTGGGGGATTGGCGGAGATTTCTTTGTTCAATTCGCTGTGTTATGATTTTTTTTTAATACATGTCCTAATTTTTTGTTCGATAACCCCTTTGTGTAAGGGCAGTGGCTCTTTCTAATCATTTTCTCTTTGAATTAAGGCCCGTTCTAGACCGTTAGCCAAGGAGGTTACACAATGTCGGGAAAAAATGAAGTTTGGCAGCATTCTGATAATATTAAAAGCACTCACGCTGGTGAAAACCATTCTCTCCCTCGCTACTCTAGTGCATTTTCTCTATTCTGCTCAAATAAACGGTGCGGCATTTGTTCTATACCCTGAAAGGCATCAGTCACAGGTCTTTAAAATCTTTAATCAATCAAATGCTTCTCCAGTGTCTTTAGCGATAGGGGGTTTTGTCATGGTCGGATGTGAATGCTGTGCGTTATCAGAACCGATTTCTCCTTCTCCACAGAGATGAGCCTTTGTTTGATTATGTAAAGCGTATCTTGTTGACACATTGTGTCAGTCCATTATTGGTCGTGCTTGCATGTCAATCCAGACCCCTTACCGACAAGAAGGCCTGTCTGACACTGTTACCAACGCTGTGTCCCAAACCATGTGTGTGGTATGGCTGACTTTCTGAGACTTATTTGTAATGGTCAACATAAGAATATATTACCACGAAAAAAACAGTACAAAAAAATTCTCTCTCGGATTTCACGAGAACCATGTTATGGCAATCACAATTAGAAGCACAACTGATCAAATTATGCTTCAAGGGGTGGTAGGAGGCAGGAACACACAGATTAAAAGGGACTTGTAACATTTGCATTCAGTCATTTAGCAGGGGCTTTATTCGAAGGCGTCTTAATATCCAATGCGGTTATCATGGCCGAATTCAAATTAGCTCCATTCATTGCTGCAATTTGAATGTCAATTATTTTTTCACTCTGTTGTCAGGCATAGTGGCAATAAAGCAGCAGCCAGAAGACAATTCAATTGCAAATCCAGTATTTGATCCTGTGTTATTGCAGTCTGTACTATTCTAGCCTTTGTTGATGTTTTTCATTCGTCGTGAATAATGTACTAACTATATACTCTAGGATGCATTTTTCAAGTCTTGTGTGGGGATGTCTACTGAACCAAGCTCATTTTTCTTCTCTTGACTTCATTACCCCCCCAGTCCATTACTGCAGGTTATCCTCGGATTACTTTTGAGTAATCTCTTCTTAACGCAATGACTCTTGGATGTGCCCGCCTTTCCTTATTGAGAACTAGCTCTACAAGCACTAAGACGATTTGATCCAGTAACACTCGGGTTATCTCAGTGAGCGGAAAGCATTCAGTCTAACAGTTAACTTACCATTACGTATTTATCCCCCTTTATCATTGCTATGATATGGTACGGTCATATACTTCTCATTAATGGTTATTGCCAAGTTAATAAAGCAAATCATTAACATCAGTAGAAAACATAATTCCAGAAAGCATTTTCTTCATAAAAAGTTAGAAAGATTCATCTTTCTTTTCAGAGAAAAAAACCCATTAGTCCTCCGTCTCCAGGAACAAATAGAAAAGCCCTGTTTGTGGGTCTGAATCCTGAATCGACCGCGACACATTTTGACTACTGATGCAGGTTCTGCATATTAAAACTGTGATTGCAGTTTCTTTTTCTTTCCTGCCTTTATTTTGTTATTTCCCCTTCATCCCCTGAATCCCTCATCGGTCCCCCTAACGACTGCTGTTTGCCTCGGGGGGCCTATGCAGGCCCCATGCGCCCCACAGCTACTCCTTCTCATTGGGTTTGCCCAGAAGAGCAATGGCTTGGAGAAGCGCCATCAGGTTTTTTTTATTTATCCATCCATTTCCCTCCAGAGTAACTTACTACCATGCCTTTGGGAATTCAATTTTTGTCATATTAATGTATCTATCTATGAATCCATGAATGAATGTCTGAAACGATGTCTGCGTGATGTATGGGATCACACAAAAGACACCCTGGTTGGACTGGTGCTGCCGCCCACAGGGCGCCAGTTAGCCATACCTCACTTTGATTCAGAAGTGCTGCTGTTGCGTTCTGTATCCTCCTCCGATGGCTACTTCTAAGTGTTTCGTAGGAAATCATGGAGAGTGCGTTTGTGTGTGTGTGTGTGTGTGTGTGCGTGTGTGAATTGATTTGTGTCAAGGATGAAATAGCATCCTGGCTACGGAGCCCTGACTCAGCTGACGGTTGATACCGTAGAGTCGCTGGGAGGTGGAATCCAGGAAGTCTGCTGCCACGTCCAAACAAACCGACGTTTGTCTTCTACGTCTTTATCTCCTGACAGACACTCCTGTATTGCCGCCGGTGTGATTTTCCCTTTTGTTCGTGCCCTGCGCTCCGTTTAACTACTTTAGACATTAACATTCATATTATTCGTGACCCCCATGTGCACCTCCAACAGAGCTTTGAGCGTTGCGACGCATGACCTTTCATTCAAAGTTTTAGTTTTTAGTTTTTTCCTTCGCTGAAAGCGTTTTGCCTCCCGAGTGGAAGATAATCGGCTCGGCTCAGGAAGAGTTCTAGTCGTGAGGCGTAATATTTGACACGGCGATAGTTCAGTGAGCTGACTTTCTTATCCCCCCCCTCTGTTATGTTTGTTATATCATATAAGGATAACTTGTTAGTAACATAGTGACACAAGAACCCAGGTTGAGACATTGACATCCATTTTAACTCTTGATTTACTCGCACCAGTACAATGTTACAGTTTACACTCAACAGGTGCCGTGGAGCGTCGTGGGGATAACGATGCATACCGGTGACACCATCCATTGCATTGATAACCCCCTCCCTCCCCCTTGTCTCCCCCCTCCCCCACCCCCCCACAGCCAACCTGAAGGAGCTCATCTCCCAGACCATCACCAGCTGGGCCCAGGAGTGCCACATCCAGGACCCCGAGCTGGTGCGCGTCATGTTCAGCCTACTGCGGCGGCAGTACGACGGCATCGGCGAGCTGCTGCGCGCCATGCGCAAGAGCTACACCATCAGCGCCGCCTCGGTGCAGGACGCCATCAACCTGCTGGCCTCGCTGGGCCAGATCCGCTCGCTGCTGTCGGTGCGCATGGGCAAGGAGGAGGAGAGGCTGATGATCGACGGGCTGGGGTGAGCCCACGGAACGTGTGTGTGTGTGTGTGTGTGTGTGTGTGTGTGTGTGTGTGTGTGTGTGTGTGTGTGTGTGTGTGTGTGTGTGTGTGTGTGTGTGTGTGTGTGTGTGTGTGTGTGTGTGTGTGTGTGTGTGTGTCCATGGAGAAAAACTATTTTCTTTTTCCCACTGATTGTTTTAATCACATTCAGGTGTTTTGTGTGTGAGTGATGTGCATATATTTCGTATTGTGTAATTGGTTCTTTTGTTCATTATGTTGTTTATTATGTGCCCAAAAAAGTAACAAATGAGCTATCGGGCGGTAATCAATCCAAATCCAAATCCTACTTTTGATCCCACTGCTGGTCTCAATGAAGGCGTTTGCCTTGCTCATGATATAATTGGTGTTTGTGTGTGTTGCCAGTGACATCATGAACAACAAGGTGTTCTACCAGCACCCTAACCTGATGCGGGTGCTGGGCATGCACGAGACGGTCATGGAGGTCATGGTCAACGTGCTGGGAGGGGACAAGTCTCAGGTCAGACCCACTGTACTCTGCTGTGTCAAGGTCTCCCCCAGCCAGGCTGATCGCCCCTACCAGGGATCTGACACAAAAACCACACATAGCACTCGGAAAAAGAAACATTGCAAAACAACAAATAAGCCCAAGATCGTGATGCGTTTTACAATAATTTGTGTTATTTCCAAGCCTTCTGTGTTTTCCGGGCGTGTGAATGACTGAGGGTGTGCTTATGAGAGCAGGGCGTTAAAGGTAGAGCTGGAAGGTGAAACGCTCCGGTTCCCTGTTTGGGGAGCGCTGGGAGGGAGAGCGTGGCAGTGATTGAGTGCCAGAGTAAAGTACTTAAAGTACAGACAGACAGACATGTCATGTCGGCCCGTCGATAGGAAGGACAGACAGACAGACAGACCATGTCATGTCGGCCTGTCGATAGGCCAGACACATGGACGAACGGACACAATGACACATGCAGTAGAGAGGAGGCAGGCAGACAAACACAGACGGGCAGGTAGCCAGGCGGCCAGGCGGTCAGGGCGACAGGTCATCGTGGGTGGCAGCTCTGGGAATCTCATCATGTCATCCCACCCTGGCCGTAAACTGCAGACCTGATTTACCGTCACTGGATAGGTGCAGCTCACTTCAGTGGCCATATACAGTATCACCGGGGCAGCATATGGCAGAGTGCAAAGAACCGCTCACCCTCCCACTGTTTACCGGGATAACCTTGGCCTTTGACATCGTCAAAATGGCAAATAATGTTAAAGTAGGACAAGTATAATATAGCAAATGTACAAAGAGAGGGAAGAATAATTGACTGTTGTTTCTGTATCCATACAAATGTGTCCTTACATGAAATCACACAATTACATTTGTATCATTTCCTTGTTGTTCCTTCCACAGGAGATTGCCTTCCCCAAGATGGTGGCTAGCTGCTGTCGCTTCCTGTGCTACTTCTGCCGCATCAGCCGTCAGAACCAGAAGGCCATGTTCGACCACTTGAGCTACCTGCTGGAGAACAGCAGCGTGGGGCTGGGTAATACCGGACCCACCCACCCACCCAGCCACACACCAACACCAACACCATACATTCAACACCATAGCAGGCAAAGCGATCACAGTGAGCCAGTGATCATCAGACTAGGGTGTCCTAGTTTGTGGCCGTCATGATATAGGTTAGGTCATGTTATACATATCATTATAAATTGTCACGATATACATGTCATGATATGTGTATCATGATATACATATCATGATAAACATGCCATGATATACATATCATGACATGTTTATCATGATATGTATATCATGATTAACATATGATGATATACAATTCATGATATACATATGATGTATATCATGAGATGTTAATCATGATATACATATCATGATAAACATGTCACGATAAACATCATGATAAACATGCTATGATATACATATCATGACATGTTTATCATGATATGTATATCATGATTAACATGTGATGATATGCATATTATGATAAACATGTCACGATATACAAGTCATGATATACATATGAGATGTTAATCATGATATACATATCATGATAAACATATCATGATATACATATCAGTTCAACAGACACACAATTGGTTTGAGCACAAGCGATCTGAAGTACTTTACTCTGTAATGTATCTGAGGTCTCTCCAACTCTCTGTGATGGATGGAGGTTTGGTATTCCTGTGGAGAGAGCCTCCACATGAGAGCCTCGGTTCACCCAGACTGTCATGGAGTGAGGGAATCCTTTAGGCGGGCCTGGGCAGGACTGATGAGTCATTGTTGTGTACAGACGAGTAAAGCAAGGGGCTGCTGCTGCCATTTCGAACGTCAAGAAGCTCATCATTATTGTTATGATCCACCAATATTGAAATGTTAACACACATGTCAATGTTGGCTCGGTTGATCATTTTTTACAATGTTAAATGAACCATGTGTTGGGTCCAGTGCCAAGAGAGGAAAGGCAGTGGTTTGACTTGAATGTGTTTTCTCCTTTGTCATTTTGCGCCGTGTAACCATGGCAACAGTATAACATAGCATTTCACATTCCGAAATGTCCCCATCAGGGATGACTAGGAATACGATTGAACGTTTACATTAGCATTCAAATATCTTGTTTTACAACCCTTCTTTATGCCGCCCCCTCCCCCCCTGCTGACTGACACTGAGTGTGTGTGTGGTGTGTGTGTGTGTGGCGTTGCAGCTTCGGAGGCCATGAGGGGCTCCACCCCCCTGGACGTGGCGGCCTCCTCCGTGATGGACAACAACGGGCTGGCCCTGGCCCTGGAGGAGCCCGACCTGGAGAAGGTGGGTGGACCCCGGCGCACTGAGGGGGGACACTCTGCTGACCGTTCTCTTAGAAAGTTTCACTCTGCACAACTTTACAAAACCGCCGAAACGTCAAGGTGTCACTTTGGAATGACTAAACCACTCAGGGCTGCGTCGCCAACAAACCGTCCGTCCTCATAAAGGATGATGAATGGCATTTTCCGGTCGAGTAACAGAAGGCTGGCTCAGCAGACGTGTCTGTTGCCGCTCCTGCTTGTGTCAGTGGGAAGAAGAGGGCCATTAAATTCCCATAAGTATTCATTCCTTGCAAGCCAGTCTGACTGTGTGTGTGTGTGTGTGTGTGTGTGTGTGTGTGTGTGTGTGTGTGTGTGTGTGTGTGTGTGTGTGTGTGTGTGCGTGTGCAGGTGGTGATGTACCTGGCAGGCTGTGGTCTTCAGAGTTGCGCCATGCTTGTTGCCAAGGGTTACCCCGACCTGGGCTGGAACCCCATCGAGGGGGAGCGCTACCTGTCCTTCCTGCGCTTCGCCGTCTTCAGCAACGGTGAGTGAGGGAGGGCATGTTTCTGGCCCTACACTAACTACAATGGTGCTTTGTGGAAGCTGTGATTTAATAACGGCGAAAATAATAATGAAATACGTACCCATGTGTCTGTCGAATAGGACTCAGATCTGGATTTAGAAGAGGATGTGGAATCTGTTGTCAGTCTTTGATATTAAAAGCATTCTTTAGATTACAGGTGCTCTTTGTAGGATTTAGTACGGTAGCATCAAGTCCTGAGGTTGGAGATTGCAACCCGATTGAACGTAATGATACCTTTACCAACATCAAAACAATAATAAGCAAACACAGCTACATACTCTGACTCCCTGATGCATCTCTCTCTCTCTGTCTCTGTCTCTGTCTCTCTGTCTCTCTCTCTCTCTCTCTGTCTCTGTCTCTCTGTCTCTCTGTCTCTGTCTCTCTCTCTCTGTCTCTCTCTCTCTGTCTCTCTGTCTCTGTCTCTCTCTCTCTCTCTGTCTCTGTCTCTGTCTCTGTCATCAAAACAATAATAAGCAAACACAGCTACATACTCTGACTCCCTGATGCATCTCTCTCTCTCTGTCTCTGTCTCTCTCTGAGAGAGAGAGAGAGAGAGAGAGAGAGAGAGAGAGAGAGAGAGAGAGAGAGAGAGAGAGAGAGAGAGAGAGAGAGAGAGAGAGAGAGAGAGAGAGAGAGAGAGAGAGAGAGAGAGAGAGAGAGAGAGAGCACGACCAAGGACCAATTATTTTCAACCCGTCGTAACACACCGACGTTTCTTGCCTGTGCGTGTGCTCGGGTGAGCGTCGGTGTGCTCCGGTCCAGGCCTGATCATCACGGTGTCCCCTCGTCCCGTGTCCCCTCGTCCCGTGTCCCTCGTCCCCCCCCAGGCGAGAGCGTGGAGGAGAACTCCAACGTGGTGGTGAAGCTCCTGATCCGCCGGCCCGAGTGCTTCGGCCCCGCCCTGAGAGGGGAGGGCGGCCAGGGGCTGCTGGCCGCCATGCAGGAGGCCATCGCCATCTCCGAGGACCCCGCCCTGGACCTGCCCAGCGGCGAGGCCGCGGACGTCCCAGCTGGGTGAGCGCGGCGCTGGGACGTGGCACGGCATGGGGCACGTACCAGCAGTTCAGGCATCCCCCCCCCCCGAAAACGTTAAACCAAAACAAGGAGTTCACTGCGCTGCCTTCCTTGAAGCCAAGGAAAAAAATAATCACTGCATCGTTTTTTTGTGTTGCAAAACAACAACAAAACATGTACAACCAGACTCACATTGACGGTATTTATATATTTAAAAAAAATAAAAAAATCAGGCTGCCGACTGCAGAAAAAGGGTAAGGCACAGCGCAAAAAAACAGAGAGGGATATGGTTTGTTATCAAAGGCTAAAGAAATGAAGAAACAGCCGCCCCCACCCCAGCTCATAAAGCATGATTAGGCCCAAGCTTTCACAATAGAGGAATTTGTTGCATCGATGCTGCAAACAAGATGACAAAATGCCATAAAACTATAAAAAAAGAGGAGGATATAAAACGATAAGATAACAATCTACGACATTCATGTTGCCTCTTAAAGGAGAAAGGCATCTGTTTAATGATGTGAGCATTGTTCATGAATGCTGGTCTAGACAACAGTGTTTCTTTTGCCAAGTGATAAAGAAGAGTTGAAGACATCTGCTTAATACTGGAGAGTGCCTCAGTCGTTGTGTTCTTCGGGCTGTGAACACCCTGTCTCTCACCTTGTGTCTCAGGCCTGGAGAGGAGGAAGGGGAGGTCATCCACATGGGCAACGCCATCATGTCCTTCTACTCCGCGCTGATCGACCTGCTGGGACGCTGCGCCCCGGAGCAGCATGTGAGTGTCCCGGGGAGGGATGGGGTTAGGTGGACGCCGTAGGCCGGTGGGGGGGAAGAGCTATTGCCTCAGACACGCGTCAACCTAGTGGGTCTCACCGTGTCTCTCGCTCTCTGACAGCTCATCAACAAGGGGAAGGGGGAGGCCCTGCGCATCCGCGCCATCCTGCGTTCCCTGGTCCCCACCAGTGACCTGGTGGGCATCATCAGCATCCCCCTCAAGCTGCCCATAGTCAACAAGGGTAAGACCCCCTCCCCCCGTCCCCGTCCCCCTGAATAGAATGGAGATAAACTGAGCATACAAAGGCAAAAGTTTGCCAACATTTTCAAACCATCTTTTGTTTGCTTTGAGTTCAGTGGGAACGTTGGCAAACACAAACGGTCTGAGGCGGTGGTTGTCAGCCATCAGTCACGGCTTACTCCCACAGGCCTGTCTAAATCCTCCCTTCTACTGTAGTCCCATCGTCCGAAAGCGCGCCCTGAATGTAAAATGGTCGTAGGTTGGTACAGCTTTGGTTACTCAGCCTTCTATTCCCCTTGCATCTTTTAAAATCGAACAAACAAAAAAAACAAATCAAATTGAAAAGTTCAAAGAAAAGATGTTCGCCTGGAACTTTTTTCTCGGTTTGCCGAATTTGAAGGAACCACTGGTGACCAACACCACACGACCAGTCCCTGGACTACAGCTGGTACGCTTGGTTGAATCTCTGCAGCGTCTGTGGGAGATGGAGAGATGGATACTTTATTCATCCCAAAGGAAATCATTTTTTTTGGTAGAAGACAACAAGAAAGAAGATGAGGTGAAATAAGCAGGGGACACATTGTTCGTAGCAGCCGTCCAAAAAAGGCTATGCTACACAATGCAGCCTCATACGTGTGTATTCTCATTATTTGCAAGCTTTTTACCAAATAAGAACCGGGGAAGCCGACCGTGTCAATCACTAGCCGAGGGATTGAATCTATTCGCCACCGGTGGGCCGATGTGGTTTGGATAATGCGGTTGGATAGTTGTGAGAAGGGCCTTCTGTAAGTTGGAGACTGGACATGGTTTGGTTCCGTCCATCTTATGAAGGATTAACAGCAAGAAGTCCGACGTGGTGGATGTAGGCATAGCAGGCGGTCGGGTGGCGAGGTCACATCAGTCCTTCGTCGACGGTGTTGATGGGCCCGGCCTCCAATCACCGGGTCAAATATTTAAAATCATGGCATCGCCGGCCTCTGCTGACAACGAGGTAAATCACCGGCAGGCAAAAAAATAAATACCGTCACGTCCTGAAAATAAATCCCCGTGATCCATCAAGGCAGCACAGTCCGAAGCTCCACACCATAATTATTTAATACTCGCTGAACCCTGGAGCGATGCCAGCCGCCCCCTAAATCACAGTGACCGACTGACTGGGAAACACAACAGCAGCCAAAGTCTGTACCACTTCGCCGTTCTGCACTTTATCTTGAAAGCAGCCAGTTTAGTCATCTCCGTGGCCTCTCGTCCGCCTGCGAGAGGGTTTGTCCGGGGAAGCGCCACCCTGAAGGACACTTGCAGAGAAACCCGGTTAAGCCGTCTGGATCCAATTTTCTCCCTTGACAAATGACACCGAGGAAATGAAAGACTCTCTCCCCTGGGTGAACTCAAGGAGATGGGTTCATGTAATACGTCTCCCGCCGCTTGGCTAATTCTAGGAGGTTCTGAAGGCGGTCACTTTTATTTATTCGCTTTTATGGACTTAATATGTCATAAGTTATTCGTGAAAATCATTGGATTCAGATGTAGGTTATGGAGTGGCTCGGGGGATTGGCCCTCGGCCAGATGTTTCCGGGTGTTATCCGCCATGTCCTCAGGCCACCTGTAGGCGGCCTTGACCAAACCCACCCAACCCGTACATGTGGAAGTGTCTGCTCAGTGAATACCTAATCATAGTATATTAGTGATTCTGCGTACTTTGTTCAAACTGGTGGTTGGGACAATTTTGTGTTTATTATTTTATTTTCCACAAATGTAGGAATATCATTTTTGAATAATTATCTCAGAAATGTGCTCTATGTAATATGGCTATTAGTGAATGACATGCACAGTGAGAATATATGTTCTGGTTGACCGGATCAATTCTGACCAATCTCTTCCCCTATTTGTTTTTGGGAATCCATCCTCTGACAATAAAACAAGACTTGGTTTCAACGATGGAGGAACATAGGGAGGGCACAATTATTTGTGTTAGAACTTTCAATATATTTCTCTATTCTGCTATCTCTCTTTAGGACTCAGAAATGCTACCTGCAGCAACTTTAAACAGATCATAGCATGACAAAATCATGTCACCATACCAAGTGCCTAAAGTCTTGAATGCAGAGTAGTAGTTAGTTGCAGCCCAACTGAAAAGAATTAACATCAGCATTTAATTTAAAAATATATTTACTTAGTTGTGAAATGTTGTAAGTCTCTCCCCGTGGTCTTTTTCTAGCATAATAACCACAGCCTCCTTGTTCGTTCAGACGGCTCGGTGACGGAGCCCGACATGGCGGCCAGCTTCTGCCCCGACCACAAGGCCCCCATGGTGCTCTTCCTGGACCGTGTGTACGGCATCGTGGACCAGAGCTTCCTGCTCCGAATGCTGGAGGTGGGCTTCCTGCCAGACCTCCGTGCCTCTGCCTCCCTCGACACGGTGAGTGAATGCTGGCTTTGGTCCCAACAACCGTACATAACTGTAAATACAAATATTTACTTCAAAATAAACCCTGGCGTTACATCGAAATGATTTAAAAGCATTCACGGTCGACGTCGTAAAATAGCGCAAATGTAAATAATAATAAGTGCAGGAGTACACAAGCAAGGGAGTTTTGTAGCGCCCTGCCGAGTCTAATCATTACTCAGTGTGGAGAGAAGTTATACTTTATTAAAGATTGAAAATCCTGGACTCTACTCTTACCTGGGGAAGTCAGGAGGGAGCTGCAGTGCATTGTTATTCCACTCAGGGCCCGGGCTTTAATGAAAACCCTGGGCTGGGAATATAGCTGCCCGTGAGATGCGATCGAGGTCATCAAGCCGGTCCGCAAAAAGTTCTGCAAAGACAAGCAATTAATACTGGCTTCCTATGGCTCTTTCTGTTCTGACAGCTTTAGCTAGACCTACTGTTTCAGAAATTGTTAGTACAATCTGATCTCCTCAAACTCTAGCTAATAAATGAGGCACAACCGTCGTAGGGCGACCTGGGTTTCAAAGTCACCCTTTTCCAAATGCCTCCCCTTACACCTTTTTTCTATTACAGCGCTTTTATTTATTCAAATTAAGTACTTTTGTCTCAGACCTCTGTTGTACTCCCCTATTAGACCGGGGAGACTATGGCAAATGGGAACAATGTAATTACTTCAGCATAAACTGCCAGGGGGAATCATAATGACAGTTCAACGACGGTACAACCAATTCAGCCCCACCATTACATCGAATGTGTCACTGGGATTGGCCACAGGGGACAGGAAGGATTGCAGAGTGTTTAACGGCTTGCAGTCAGTCCTCCAGCGTGGTATAGAACGTGTGAAGGAGCTTCAGTGATCTTCTCCGGGCACCAGGTCGCTCGGCCACCTTTTGTAGTCACCTTTCGTCGTCTTTTGCAGTGACGATCTTTGCTTTTAGAAAACTCCTGTGTTTCGGATTTCTGTGAGGGCCAAGACCAATAGGGAATACATCAGAAACGTAACCAATTCAGACATATTTTTAAACTGACTAATCAATGGTCAGTTTGGACTAAGAACCTTACTCCGAGAGTCTTGTGTATAAGAAGAAACAATAATGATGTAACAAACAACACAGCCCAATTCACATCAAAACAAAACTATCCAAGGAGTCAAGACTAATCAATGATCAGTTTGGATTAAGAACCTTAGTCCGGGAGTCTTAAGAAAATAACGATAATGATGTAACAAATAACACGCTTGGCGCAATCCAACCGAAACAAACCAAACCTCTGATGAGCCGCGGGCGCCCCTTCCCCCGTGGCGCTCTAACGCCGCCGCCCCGCTGCCGTCCTCAGGAAGTGCTGAGCACCACGGAGACGGCCCTGGCCATGAACCGCTACATCGGCTCGGCGCTGCTGCCCCTGCTGACGCGCTGCGCCGCGCTCTTCGCCAGCACGGAGCACCACGCCGCCCTCATCGACTCCACCCTGCAGACCATCTACCGCCTGTCCAAGGGCCGCTCGCTCACCAAGGCCCAGCGGGACTCCATCGAGGAGTGCCTGCTAGCCATCTGCACGTAAGCCCCCCCCGGTGACCTACACCGCCGTCCATCGACTTTTTTTGCCGTTTCAAGCCAGGTCAGTTGTGGTTTGCCCTTTATTAGCGCTATGGTCTCAAAGGGCTCTAGAGACCTTTATGTAGGACACCTGCCAACCCAAAGAGCAAGGAACAACGATTTGGATTATCATGGAATTATCGGTCGCTTTTTTTTGTCCTGTTGTTGTTTTTAAACAATTTGCTGGATTGTTTCCTTGGTGGAAATGCACTGCCACCTAGTGGGGCAGCTGGAACTGGGCTCTTAAGGCCACCGCCTTCATTGTAGTGAGGTTAACGCAAAGAAAGATTGCCTTGGTTTTATCCCCCTCTCCTAGCTTGGGTCCGTATAGTGTATCCACATATTCGTTATTTTGGAAGATGTCTAGTACAGTTTTAATAGTCGCTCTGTTTGTACATTTCAGATATTTTGATAATTTTCCAGACCTTTCAAAACCCTTTCCCTGCTCTTTTTCTCACCAATGCCCTCTCCCCTCTCCCTCGTCACTCAAAGCACTCTGAGCACCAGAGGACCCCCCTCCCCTTTAGAGGTTGAATGCGTGTGCCTGTCCTCCCCGCTCTGATAACTCCCCGGGGGTCTGTTCCACAGGAACCTGCGGCCCTCCATGATGCAGCAGCTCCTCAGACGGCTGGTGTTTGACGTGCCCATGCTCACCGAGTACACCATGATGGCCCTGAGGGTGAGTCCCGGCCCGCCGGTGGGGTCCCCCCTCTCCATGTGTCCGCTGGGATGGGGTGGATGGGGGGAGTGTTATATAGGGCTGGTACATCAGAATGCATCATGGGATGTTGTGTTGGTGAGAGTGTTGTAATGCTTTAAAATCCTAAAACCATGTTAATATACCATAACCGAGGCTAATGTAAACTTTCTTTAGCCACGTCTCGCATGACAAACGCTGCGGCGGTTTCAAACACAGCAATGTGTTCCCATGATCCAAACTCATTTCACCGTGAATGACTAAACCATATGACCAAAAAAGCAAGAAAACTACAGTCGCACCAGCCCTTTCCTGATTACCATATCCACTCTGACCTCTGTCCCTTTGCACTGACCTCTGAACTCTGTCCCTGTGCCCTGACCTCTGTCCCTGTTCCCTGACCTCTGTCCCTTTGCCCTGACCTCTGAACTCTGTCCCTGTGCCCTGACCTCTGTCCCTTTGCTCTGACCTCTGAACTCTGTCCCTGTGCCCTGACCTCTGTCCCTGACCTCTGAACTCTGTCCCTTTGCCCTGACCTCTGTTCCAGTGCCCTGACTTCTGTCCCTGTTCCCTGACCTCTGTTCCTGTGCCCTGACCTCTGTCCCTGACCCTTGACCTTTGTTCCTGTGCCCTGACCTCTGTCCCTGTTCCCTGACCCCTGACCTCTGTCCCTGTGCCCTGACCTCTGTTCCTGTGCCCTGACCCCTGACCCCTGACCTCTGTCCCTGTGCCCTGTACCGTCTGTCGCTGACCTACCACTGACCCCTGACCTCTGTTCCTGTGCCCTGACCTCTGTCCCTGTGCGTGCAGCTGCTGACCAACCACTACGAGCGGAACTGGAAGTACTACTGCCTGCCCTCTGGCCTGGCCGGCTTCGGCATCGCCTCTGAGGAGGAGCTGCTGCTCACCAAGAAGCTCTTCTGGGGCACCTTCGACTCCCTCTCCAAGAGGGTGGGAACACACAGACACATACACACAGACACCCAAACACACACACACACACACACACACACACACACACACACACACACACACACACACACACACACACACACACACACACACACACACCACACACACACACACACACACACAGAGAAGAGAGACACCCAAACACCACACAGAGACAACACACACACACACACAACACACACACACACACACACACACACACAAACACACACACAGAGAGACACCCACACACACACAGAGACACCCAAACACACACAGAGACACACACACACACACACACACACACACACACACACACACACACACACACACACACACACACAACACACACACACACACACACGCACACACACACGCACACACACACGCACACACAAAGGCACACACACAGGCTGAGAACACGCTGTTGACTTGCCGTTCTGGCATTGAGTGTTTCCTTCTTGCCCATGTGATTGACAGGCAACTGTCGATGCCCTGATTGGTCAGAAACGAGCAAGGTTCACTGTAATATCTAAACTGCCTCAAACAGAGGCAGGCGCATTCAACTCGAAGCAGAGCATTTCACCCACTTATTGCTGAAGGTTGGCTGTGGCATTTCTAACAAATTACACCATTAAAGTAATATTGTGGATAGCCCTAAATTTACTATTTCTCAGCTGTCTATATCAATGTCCACGGGTTAGGGTAGGAACGCAAAGACCCCATCAGTTGCCAACCACGGTCACTCACAGCCCCTCTACCTCATCGTCCCATCTTTGTCTTTCCCTTTCTTACGCTATGCTGATGCTTCCAGTCAATTCCCCTCCAAATACGACACGTCATCGCACGGTGTAATCATGTCCTGTCAGCTGACCAGCACGGAGACAAGTGCTGCGCTCTCGTCTGTGGTTCTCACCGCAGGGCCTGACCTTGTACTGTACCCTCACCGGGAGCCTCACCCCCTTTACGAGACGGGCCAGGGGGCTCTGAAGGCCGCTCCCTTTGCTTCATCTCTCCCGGGGGGCGTCTCATCCTGCCGTCAAGCAGATGGGACCTGACTGGACAGTTGAAATATAGATCCTAAAACGCACCACATATTATATCCACACATTAATGTCTGGCGCCTCCTCACCTCTGTGTCCCTCTTTCTGTTGCCTAATTGATATGCTTTTTAAGCATGATTTTTTTTGTGACTTTTATTGATACCAGATGGTTTAATACTTTGTTATTGGTGGAAGTGCTGTGAGTGTCTAGAAAGTAATTATTATTAATATCATTGATGTTATTATTATTACTCTACATGGCAGGATTGGATGTTACCCAACACTGAAAGTTTCTTGAGAGAAATACTTTGCATTGACCTTTGACTTACAGTATGACAGGCCGGTCGGGTGTCTGCTGAAATGATGCTGTCTGCTTTTCTGTTGCACAACGTCGTCGTTTCTTAACCGTCTCCATCCCCCTCGCAGAAGTACGACGCTGAGCTGTTCAAGATGGCCATGCCCTGCCTGTGTGCGTTGGCCGGGGCCATGCCTCCAGACTTTGTGGACACCAGCCCCGGCACGCTGGAGAAGCAGGCCTCGGTGGACACCCAGGGCAACTTTGACCCCAGGCCTGTCAACACTGCCAAGTGAGTGGTTCCCTCTGCTTGCCCCACGCTTCTTGTCCATGCCGAAGTACGGACAACCCAGGGTGGTTTGTTGTGTCAATCATCTGGTCCATCGTGTTATTTGAACAATGTTTTTAACATTTGATTTGTAGCGAATTGATTCAGAACTGTTTAAAGGCTCTTTTATTGGCAAAATAATGCACACTCTTTACTGCGTTACTGACCAAACAGAATCAAGTGATCAAGTATGTTTTTTTATTAGAGCTTCTGTCTTCACAGTACATAACGCTTTGGAAGTTAAAAAGCGATGACATTGAGATGCCTCGTAACACAATAGAATGAAAACAACCAATGGGTCCGCGTTGATCTGATCCGACAACATGTTTGCTTTTCAGCATCTCCCTTCCGGAAAAACTGGATTACATTGCAAACAAATTCGCAGAGCATTCCCATGACAAATGGTGCTCAGAAAAGGTACGTCAACGTTATGTCTATCTCATATCCCACACATTTGGCCCTCATTTTGTCTGTGTAAAATGGCCGCGCCTGCAGTATGAATGAGCAGGCTGTAAGTTGTACTTGGCGCTACATTGCCAGCAGTCTCTACCCTGTTCCTGGGTGGCTGCCTGTCTCAAGATGCATGTGCTGTGGGGGGCTGTTGCAGGTGTCGGCGGGCTGGACACTGGGCGACAGCGTGGACGATCAGGCCAAAGCTCACCCACTGTTGAAGCCCTACAAGTCTCTGAGTGAGAAGGTAGGTCTTGATCTAAACGCAGACGCACTCTTGCTATGGGGGTCTGTAGGGCGGATGAACCGCTGGTGACCCCTAGACCTGGGCCAGAACCGAACCCAGCCATGACCCATAATAAGGATTGTTGCTGAAACAGTGCCTGCTGAATGAAGGGTGAAATGTACTGGACAAAAGCTGGGCTGCACTGATCCTTGAAATCATGTCTTTATGTTGTTGTATCACTGCCCTAAAGAGATTTAGAGGGTTTTAAGTTGTGAGTTCCAGAACCGCTGACAAAGCACCCAAAGTGATGACACCATGGCAATAACGAGTAAACATCATTGGCGTGCGCGTTTGTGCGCGTTTGTGTGTGTGTGTGTGTGTGTGTGTGTGTGTGTGTGTGTGTGTGTGTGTGTGTCGTGTGTGGTGTGTGTGTGTGTGTGTGTGTGTGTGTGTGTGTGTGTGTGTGTGTGTGTGATGTGCGCTGTGCGTGTGATGCCCAGGAGAGAGAGACGTACCGCTGGCCGGTGAAGGAGTCCCTGAAGAGCATGCTGGCCCTGGGCTGGAGCATCCAGAGGACCAAGGAGGGGGAGGCCCTGTTCCAGCAGCGCGAGAGCGAGAAGCTCAAGAAGAGCGCAGAGGTGCCCGCCAGGCCTCCTGGCCTCGTCTCCGTACATCGTTTTCAGAGTGGTTTTTTTAAACACGTATTCATGATACATATTTGATATTGTTTTTGGGGATTCTGCAGGCTGATGGATTTAGCCCCGCTCCGGCAGAACTGCACAACGTTGCGTTGTCAAGAGAGCTACAGGTTGGTCTTTGTTATTTCTGAATCACCTGGATCAATAATTGCACAAATAAATGAAGTACCTTCTTCATTTGAATCAGCATGAATACTAAAAACGTGTACAATTTCAAAATAATAATAATAATAATCAAAATAAGGTGATGAATGAAAATGTTAGATGTATGTCACTGTGATACATATTCACGACATACTCGATAACACATTGATACTTTCACCCAGAATGCTGCTACTGCTTCTCCCTACAGGGCATGGTGGAGTTGGTGGCGGAAAACTACCACAACATCTGGGCCAAGAAGAAGAAGATTGATCTGAACAGCAAAGGTACGCAAAAGAGAAGGATCTGGAAAGAATAGCATCCAAAAGAAAAGCATCCAAAAAGAAAAGTATCTGAAGAGTATCTGTAACGGCAGCTCTTGGTAACGGAGAGCCGTTTAAAGGGTTTCCTAGTGGAAGCGTCCGGAGCTTGTCTGTGCAGCTCTGTAGTCCAGACACGTAGAACACAACACCGCTGTGTGGTCACCAGGGCCATTGTAGTTTGGCATTTTTTATTTTTCTGTTTTTGTGTTTCCCTTTGCACCACCACTTTGGAGACCTTCACTTAGAACAAAAACACACCCACAAATTAATATCTACAACACAAAGACAATGACTCGAGACATTTTATCTGTCATTTCCTTATTTTACTTTGCTTTTGTAACCATGACACAAGCCTTGTTTTACTTTTCATTTTCGGTTGGTGGTTACTGGTTACGTGGTCACTGACGGTTCCTTGTGGTGTTGTTCACCCCAGGGGGCGGGAGCCACGCCCTGCTGGTCCCCTACGACACGCTGACGGCCAAGGAGAAGCACCGCGACCGGGAGAAGGCCCAGGAGCTGTTCAAGTACCTGCAGATCAGCGGTTACGCCGTCAGCAGGTCTGCTGCCTGTCTGAACAGTCTCTTTACGCTCGTACACTATAAAGACACTTAAGACACAGATCAGAGCATCAGAGGGTCAGCCACGTCCTAGTACCAGTACTTAAACATTGAAATACACGGGAGAATGTCTAATAAAGGGCCACAAAAAAAGGCATCTTATTTTTTTAAAGGATATGTTGTCATACTGCCGGGTGAAGAAAGATGTTCTATTCTGTTTTTCTCTAGGAGAGAAACCATGCAGTCTTAAAATCACCTTTTATAGTTTCTTATCAATAAAGAACCGCCCATGTGTTATTTTCAAACTGCAGATGTGCCTTTAAATGTGTATGGATGGACATTAGAGTTGGATCTGAATTCAGGCCCATGGGATGAGTGATACAACAGAAGACAGGCGGCCTGTTTCCCAGCGAGTGTTGTGCCTTGTGCTTGGCAGAGGTCTGAAGGAAATCGCAGAGGACTCCTCCTCCATGGAGAAAAGGTTCTGCTACAAGTTCCTCAAGAGGATGCTACAGTACGTGGACTCTGCACAGGAGTTCATCGCCCATCTGGGTGAGTGAGAGTGTGTGGAAGAGTGTGAGTGTGGGTCTGTGTTTGTGTTGATGTGTGTGTGTGTGTGTGTGTGTGCGCCTTTTGCTCTTTATTTTCCCATTCAAAAAGGATTGATTGTGTAAGTGTAAATCCCTTGTGTTCTGTGTGTGTGTGTGTGTTTGACCCGTGACTCCAGAGGCCATGGCAACCAGCGGCAAGACGGACCGATCCCCCCACGACCAGGAAATCAAGTTCTTTGCCAAGGTCTGAAAGTCTCACATAAAGGAGCGGTGATCAAATCACTGCCGCCGTCTCTCCCGGCTTCACTTAAACATCCATTACTGTAATTACCCTAAGAATACAGTACCGTAATTATGTATTTTGGCCGAATCACTCCCTTGAACGGATTTACCTTTTGTATTGTACTTGTATAGTGAATCACCGTTATGTTGAAAAGGGCTCAACTGCCATTGTTGACATTCTTGGCACAACCACGCGAAATGCTCTTCAGAAAAATGGACACAGAATCGGGACACGGACGTATTACTGAAGACAGGAGAGACAGCTACGAGTTTTACATCAGCCAGAACGCTATTTACCTTTAACAACAAAAACAGGCTAGAATAGTTGGGGTCACTTTGTCAAGAGGTCTTCTTCCCCTATGGGTTCCCTAGGTTCTGCTGCCTCTGCTGGACCAGACCTTTAAGAACCACTGCCTCTACTTCCTGTCCACGCCCAGCAAGAACCTGAGCAGCTGTGGATACGCCTCCAACAAGGAGAAGGAGATGGTCACAAGGTATACTGACTGCTGGATAATGTCTTGACGTGCCACAACACCTCCAAGTTATTGTGTGTTACTTTTGTGGTCAGATATACTAACTATTACACAAATGAAAAAGAAAGACGGATCAGTGGATGAAGCGGGACCCTGCAGCAGTGGTCTCCGTGACTCCGATTCAGACGGGGGAAGATACGGAATGTCAATTTCCTTTTTTACATAAAACATTTTTACATGTACTATTCCAATATTCATTGAGAAAACCTAACAATTATCCAAAGCTTACAATTTTGTAATCTCGACAAATGTGGCCCACAAGCAATAAATTGTGCTGTTTCAGAATTTTTACGCTGGCAATTTTTTATGCTGGCAATTTTTACTTTTACAATTAGTCATAAAGGAATGATCAGGTAGAAAGAGGTCGATAAGTTATAATTTTCCTTCAACTGCTCTCTCCTCTCACCACTGTGCTCCTTCCTTCAAACCTTTCTGGATATGCTCTTGTGTAGAAACCTTGAGAACTCAACATATTGAACGTAAATGACTTAATTTAAACCCCATAGCTTAACATGGCAGTCTAGAATGTATTCACCTCAACGTAACATGAGCAACTCTAAAAGAAGGAAAATACTTCCCACCGAATGTCTTACGATATCTTTCTTGTTGCAATAGTATCATTTATTTCCAATACATGTGTTGCGCATGCCTAGTTCCCCCTGCCTTCTTCATTTCTCTCAGCTCAGTTTGTTTTCAGCGTCTCTTCATTTCTGCCCTCCTTTCCTTTCCTTTCCGACCTCTCCTTTTCCTTGCCTCCCCAGCCTGTTCTGTAAGCTTGCAGCTCTTGTCAGACACAGGATCTCTCTCTTTGGTAAGCACCGCCGTTGCCTCTGAGCCTTAGGCCTGTTGTTCCTCTCTCATTGGCTCTCTGTGCCGCCCCTCACCGAGCCCCGCCCTCCCTGTGCTGCCCCCTACAGGCAGCGATGCAGCCATGATGGTCAGCTGCCTGGACATCCTGGCTCACTCCATCGACACCAGGTGATTGAAGTGCAATGTCATTACTACAGCCATCTACAGCAAATTATTCTTACAATATATAAACTATAGGGTGTGATTTTATTGATGATGACAGTACTTAAATCACTATCGATCAGCATTGACCACCGTTACGTCCAGGTTATCTTGGGCCACCAGCCCTGTTGAAACGGTGTGCACTGCGACCTTTAACCTTTCACCCCCGTGTCCACCAGGACGGTGATGAAGTCGGGCTCGGAGCTGGTGAAGGCGGGCGTGAGGGCTTTCTTCGAGAACGCCTCGGAGGACCTGGAGAAGCTGCAGGAGATGCTGAAGCTGGGCAAGTTCACGCAGTCGCGCGCCCAGATGAAGAGCGTGACGCAGAGCATCAACTACGTGACGGTGGGCCTGCTGCCCACCCTCACCGCCCTCTTCGAGCACGTCAAGACCCACGACTTCGGGGTGGAGCTGCTGGGTGAGCACGCCGGGGGCCGGGGGGGGGGGAGACGTGGATGAAGACCAGCTGACCCCATGATGAGCAGTTACTTGCTTGGTTTATTGGTGTGGTGGGTGGTGCAGTATGGAGTGTGGTGGTGTAACTCTGGAAGGGAAACTTGTGACACCCTCATCTGTGTCACCAGTTAATCGGACTGATTGTCAAAGCACGTAAAGTGTTTACGTCACACTTTCTGTTGTGTGAGGATAAAGAAGATTGTGCTAAATCTTCTTTATCCTCCGCATCGTGACACAGAAGTGCCTGGTCTAATAATCAATATCGCTTATATGTGTTTTGAAATATGAATCCTCCACTGAATCCCCGATACGTGTGGTTTGCAGTGGATGACGTGCAGCTGGCCTGCTACCGTATCCTGACCTGTCTGTACTCGCTCGGCACCGCCAAGAACATCTACGTGGAGAAGTAAGGGGCCGTCAAGAACCAGGGATGGGAATGATATAAATAGATATAAATAAAAACTTTGTAGTGGCAACATTCCTGTGAATCCTTTGTAATACCTGATCAAACGGTCCTGGAGGGTATGCTGTGATGAAGCATGTGTGTGTGTGTGTGTGGTCCTCTCTATAAAGGCACCTGCCGGCTCTGGGGGAGTGCCTGGCCATCCTGGTGGCAGCCATGCCCGTGGCCTTCCTGGAGCCCCAGCTCAACGCCTTTAACCCGCTGTCGGTCTTCAACACCAAGACCCCCCGGGAGAGGGCCAGTAAGTGTAGACTTCGGTTCATACCCCCCCCCCCCCCCCCCAGAACCAGCCTCAGCGCCTCTGACTCGCGGCCGTCAGTGTGACAGCAGTGTGTTTCAGGCCGACCTTGGGGGTAGTTTGTTAGTCACGAATAGTATCATAGCCTTTTGTTCTCCTGTATCTCCTTACTGCCATTGTCTTCCTTGCTGTTCCCACCTGAACATAATGCATCTATCATATATTTAGTTTTGTTTTTATAATCAGGAGAGGAACAGAGTGTGGGGGATGTTAATCACAACACAGTAAAACAGCTTCCCTTTGCTTCCCTGAACCAGTTGAAGTGGTTGTAGCCCCCTCTCAGGTGTTGTCTCTGTGTGTGTGTGTGTGTGTGTGTGTGTGTGTGTGTGTGTGTGTGTGTGTGTGTGTGTGTGTGTGTGTGTGTGTGTGTGTGTGTGTGTGTGTGTGTGTGTGTGTGTGTGTGTGTGTGTGTGTGTGTGTGTGTGTGTGTGTGTGTGTGTGTGTTCCGGCTGTAGTTCTGAGCATGCCTGACACGGTGGAGGAGATGTGTCCTGAGTTGCCTCATATCGACGGGCTGCTGAAGAGCATCCACGACCTGTCGGAGACCGGCGCCCGCTACACCGAGATGCCCCACGTGAGTCCCGTCCGGACGCGGGGGCCTCTGGCGGTCAGCTTCAGGTGGACCCGTGGGGTCAGCGCCGGTCACACATCATCAAACCCATTGGAGTGTGAATGATGATGTGGGACCAGGTGTATAATCCTGCACTGGACTGTCCTGCAAAACAAATGTTTGTCAACCACAACAGTCAGACCTGGAGATGCCATCGAAATGAAATTCTGCAAAAAAGTATTCCAGGTTCAATTAAATGGTGACGGGTACCCGTCAACAGTCTGGGGTGGGCCAGTCTCCCCTCCGCCAGCAGAACATGACCGTCCGCTGTGCGGTGCCTCCCCCCCCCAGGTGATCGAGGTGATCCTGCCCATGCTGTGTAACTACCTGTCCTCCTGGTGGGAGATGGGGCCGGACAACATGGAGCCGGAGACGGAGTGCTGCACCACGCTGACCTCAGAGCACCTCAGCATCATCCTGGGGAACATCCTCAAGATCCTCAACAACAACTTGGGCATCGACGACGCCCCCTGGATGAAGAGGATCGCCGGTGGGCAGCACGCACACGCACGCACACACAGGCACACACACGCGCACAGACAAGCACGTCCAGGGGTAGGCGGGAAGGACGCCACTTCATGCCTGCACTGGAGCCACTCAAGAAGAAGGTGTTAGGTAGGTAGGTAGGTAGGTAGGGAGGACATTTTACAATGGAAATGGGGTTCCCACTTTGGTAGTTATTTTCCTCAGAAACCAAACTGTTTTGAAGCCATTACATATTCATAACAAAGATGGAGTAGAGCTTTTGTCTGCAAATAAGGTATTGATTCTTGAACCAGCACGACGCAGGATCAGTCTCTGGCTAGCCTTGTTTTACTATTCGCATCGACTTCTTGTAGTTGATTTTTTTTTCTTTCGTTTTTCTTTTGAGTTACTGAGGCTGAGAACCATCAAGGAGGCCAACAAAAATTGGAGCAGCTATTAAAAAACATTTCAAGAATGTATCACAATTTAAACTTCTGGTGAACAGTGCACTTTAGACATACATTTCTTGTAAAGGGGTCGGCTTCTACTGGAGTGTCATACTAAATTATTATTATTTTTTTGGTTTTTTTTTGTCCAAGTTAAAGTTGAGGTACGTAGCTTTCAAAAGTTGCAATGAAAGAGACAAGTAGGGAGAGCGAGATTTTGAAACTAAACCAAAGAAACCCCCCTCCTTCTGCCATTAAATGGTTGGCACCGATGTGTTATGAGGGTGAAATGACGTGATGTGCGTGCAACGACCTCCTGGGGGGCTGATGGTCAGCATGTCTTTGTGACAGTCTACTCCCAGCCAATCATCTGCAAGGCAGCAGCCGGCCTGTTGAGGACCCACTTCCTGCCTACGCTGGATAAACTCAAGAAGAAGACTGTCAAGGTAAGGCCTGTCACAGAGTAAGTGGGCTTGGCTGTATTCAGCCAGTACACCATCTCCAGGGAATGATGACCCAAAGGGGGTTTCAGGTTTGGAATTGAATGCTGCTTTGGAATTAGTTTTTTTTTTCATTTCACTGATGGTATTTACTTTTAAGCCACTTAAGATCGCACTGGTTGAAGCTAATCCAATCTGCTGTGGGAGGTTAGCCATTGTCACCTTGACATTTAATTTCCTCTGAAACCCAAACAGTTTATTTTAAATCCATTCCGTATTAGTATCAAAGTAGTGCTGCCCCCCGCCCATCAAACACGGTGCGATTTCACATTCATGGCTTCAACTCGAAGAAGCAACATTTCCCTTTTGGCACCTGGAGCCACATCAGACAGGCCTGGTGGGGGGGGGGCTCAGGCCCGGCCTGCCCCCCAGACGAGGCCGGGCAGTGAGACAGGACTGTGTGTGTTTCCCAGACGAGGCAGGGTGGTGAGACAGGACTGTGTGTGTGTGTCCCAGACGAGGCCGGGCAGTGAGACAGGACTGTGTGTGTGTGTGTGTGTGTGTGTGTGTGTGTGTGTGTGTGTGTGTGTGTGTGTGTGTGTGTGTGTGTGTGTGTGTGTGTGTGTGTGTGTGTGTGTGTGTGTGTGTGTCCCAGCTGAGGCCAGGCAGTGAGACAGGACTGTGTGTGTGTGTGTCCCGGACGAGGCAGGGTGGTGAGACAGGACTCTGTGTGTGTGTCCCAGACGAGGCCGGGCAGTGAGACAGGACTGTGTGTGTGTCCCAGACGAGGCAGGGTGGTGAGACAGGACTGTGTGTGTGTGTCCCAGACGAGGCAGGGCAGTGAGACAGGACTGTGTGTGCGCCCTGCAGGTGGTCTCTGATGAGGAGCTGCTCAAGGCCGACGGGGGTAAAGGGGACACCCAGGAGGCTGAGCTGCAGATCCTGGATGAGTTTGCCGTGCTCTGCAGGGACCTGTACTCCTTCTACCCCATGCTCATCCGCTACGTGGACAACAACAGGTAGGCGCTCCCAAGCGGCCAGACAAAGCACCTATCCCACCCACATTTCACATAGGGTTAGATTATTATTAATTCTATGGAGGCCTCTCTGAACACAACAGCAACCCTGCATGTTTTCAGAACAAGACTGGGTCTGTATGGACAGGTATATACCTGAATGCTGGGTAAGCTATAGAACCCGGTTGATGGTCATTAGCCCCAGCCTCATGGCCGGTCTGCCCTCCTTATCCCCCCCCCCAGGTCCAGGTGGCTGAAGGATCCCAACCCAGACTCCACAGAGCTCTTCAGGATGGTGGCTGAGATCTTCATCCTCTGGTGCAAGTCCAGCGTAGGTCACAGCGGGACGTCCAGAAAGCAAACAGGATTTGATGTATTCGTTGCTTTAATCGTTATTGTGCTACATCTTCTTTATCCCTCCGCATTGTGACACAGAACTTTAAGAGGGAGGAGCAGAACTTTGTGGTCCAGAATGAGATCAACAACCTGGGCTTCCTCACTGGGGAAGGCAAAACCAACATGTCCAAGGTAAACATCCCTAGTTATGTGCCTAAATGTGGTCAGATGCCTAAGGGGGTGACTTCCTTTGGGGTTGGGGTTCAGCAGGTTCTAATGGTAGCTATGCCGTAGCCTGTCACGTCAAATTACACCGTGTCAAGGATTATACCGAGCCTTGGAATGAAATGTATTAGTCTTCGGCTGTCCTGTTATCAGCACTTTGTGCAACCTCGTCCGAAACGTCCCGCCGGGTCAGACACAAACTCTAAGGTTCTTCCGTTCCTGGCAGTGTTGTACACTTTACTAATGACGCACAGAAAAATCCCGGATCGGGAGCCTTTTTCGCTGATGTGACGCTACGTCGGGGATTGATGGTCGTACACAAAGCAAATGGAGTCGTGGCGCCCGCGCGCTCTGATCCCACGCTCACGTTATTGAGTTGTCTGGTGTGTAGATGGGTTCTCAGCGCTGGATGGGGGCTTGTTCATCCGTCTTGCTGTGCGGTTTATTGATGGGTTTCTTGCTGTATTTATTTCCCCTCTGCCACTGGTTCTGAATAAGGCTCTAAGGCCTTGCTGAATGCACATGAGTTATGTCTAATAACCCCAGTGCCCCACCAGCAGTCTTAAAGACGCATCAGGTATTTTTTTCTCACAGGATGACCGGTTACTTACCGCATCTCACGACTTGAATTGCAGCAGCACTGAAATCACTCAGCTGCTGCATTGTCTGCAAACACGGCTTCATTTGGGTTTGAGTTTCTAGTTTTTTTTTGGCTGTAGGGTAGTGAATAGCCAATCTCGCCATGGTATTAAGGTCCCCTTGCCCCCTGTTTGTTGGGGGTTGCTGTTAAAATGAGCTCCTTACTGATCATGGTCTGATTGGTCAAAGCATTTGGACCGTCTCGCTTAGCTTCACTTAAACATCCGTTACCAACATCGATTGTCAGGGTTACTTTGTTTTTTGCCTATTTATTTCAAAGCGTATCTATCATGAGGGTAAACAATAAAAACCAGCACTTTGCTCTCTTTGTACTTGAATGGAGATTCACTGATTCCCCCCCAAACACTCTGTATGGACTCACACACTCTCAACCCAGAATGAGGACGTTATAGTGAGGCCAGGAGAGACGGTTACCACGCTCCAACCCCCCAGACCCCGTGTGGTCCTCTTCA
Organism: Melanogrammus aeglefinus; assembly: GCA_900291075.1. Lineage (NCBI taxonomy): Eukaryota > Metazoa > Chordata > Actinopteri > Gadiformes > Gadidae > Melanogrammus > Melanogrammus aeglefinus. The sequence continues at coordinate 147,119 of OLKM01000894.1, forward strand.
GCCCAGAGCACCAGTCACCAGACAGGGTGACCGTGATCCTCCCTCACTACGTGCTCATGTCATCGTGTCTCCCTGGCAGTCGGGCGGCGACCAGGAGAGGAAGCACAAGCGGCGGCGTGGCGAGTACTACACCATCCAGACGTCGCTGATCGTGGCGGCGCTGAAGAAGCTGCTGCCCATCGGCCTCAACATGTGCACCCCGGGGGACCAGGAGCTCATCTCCCTGGCCAAGATACGCTACCTCCTGGTGAGGGAGTAACACCGCACACATGCACACACAGAGGCATGCACACACACACACACGCACACACGCACAGGCCTGCCCGTGCACATGCATGCACACATGCACACCCACACACAAACACGCATCCCCGCGCACATGCATACACACACACACACAAACACGCACACGCAGATGCACGTAAACATACGCACGCACATGCACGTAAACATACGCACGCACGCACACACACACATATGCATACACAAACAAACAGGCATGCCCGCACGCACACATAAGCACATGCTTCTGTAGGCCTTTACTAAGAGAAAGCTATGTGATTATTATGTCATTATGTATGACAAAATATTATTATCAATGGGTTAACAATCATTTCTCAGGGGATCGGAATGTTCCCCGTATTATATTTTGATCACAGCCGCTCTGTCTAGCCCGACGACATGTCATATTACAAGGAGGATGTGCAGTGAGGGCCATTCCACGTGGTCTCAGACTCTGTGTGCGTCTCCCCTCTCCCCACTCAGAAAGACACAGACGATGAAGTGAAGGACCACCTGCGGCAGAACCTCCATCTCCAGGACAAGGTGGGTCCCAACGGGGGGGGGAGGCATTGAGGCGCGGCAGGCTCATCCACACCTCCCGCTGCCCTCCTCACTGGGCTCTGTGTTGGACGGAGCACCCCAGAGTCTTTCATGCATTCATGCATTCATTCATTCATGCATTCATTGCATTCATGTCATTCATTCATTCATTCATTCATTCATTCATGCATTCATGCATTCCAGTCATTTTATCCAAGAATGGTACACTATGTCTAACTCATAGATCGATCGATGGGTAGATACTTTATTCATCCCCTTGGGGAAATTCAGCTCACCAGACGCTCACGAATTCAGAAAACAGTAAAAGTCAATCAAATGAGTCAATGAATAGTTAAATAGCAATATTGCACATAATTGAAATTGCATATCAAAAAGAGGCAGAGGTAGAAATTAATAAATTAATAAATGAATAAAAGGCATTACCATAACATGGATAGCCACCTTGTATTGGATGCCTTGTCGTTAGTGTTCTCCGTGCGGTGTGAGTGCCATGATGTGCTGCGGCCCGTGTCCTGACCTCTCCCCCTGCTGCGTGGCGGTGCTGTGTGTGTCAGTCCGAGGACCCGGCGGTGCAGTGGCAGATCAACCTGTACCGCAACGTGGTGGCCAAGAGCGAGGAGCCCGCCGACCCTGAGCACACCGTGGGCCGCGTCCAGAGCATCTCCGCCGCCGTCTTCCACCTGGAGCAGGTACAGAGGCACACACACACACACACGCACAGGCACACACACGCACACACACACACACACACACAACACACACACACACACACACACACACACACACACACACACACACACACACACCACACACACACACACACACACACACACACACACACACACACACACACACACACACACACACACACACACACACACACACACACACACACACACACACACACACACACACACACACACACACACACACACACGCACATTAGTTAAAGGATTTATTTAAAAATTAAAGAAAGAATAGACCGGACATTGGAATGGAGACACAAGGGAGGGTTGCACATGCAGTGCTGTGGGTTTGAATCCAGGCTACTGCCCGGGTGGGCCGCGTGTGTAGCCCCCTCCGCGGCCTGGTAGCTCCAGCTCCCTAACGGCCCCCGCCCCCCGCCCTGCAGGTGGAGCAGCCGCTGAGGAACAAGAAGCTGGTGTACCAGAAGCTGCTGTCCAAGCAGCGTAAGCGGGCGGTGGTGGCCTGCTTCCGCATGGCCCCCCTCTACAACCTACCCAGGTAGGCCTCTCACCAACCCCCCGACACCTCCCAGCACAGGGACCCCCCTGGGAACAGAGATCATTAGAGGAAGGTCCACTCTAATGAACATGTTTGTACATGTGTCATGTACAAACATGCCTCAAACTAACCAGATCCTACTTGCCAGTATAGTATAGAAGTGTGTGTGTGTGTGTGTGTGTGTGTGTGTGTGTGTGTGTGTGTGTGTGTGTGTGTGTGTGTGTGTGTGTGTGTATGTGTGTGTGTGTGTGTGTGTGTGTGCGTGATCTTATTTCTTGAAGGTGCGCCCCTCTATGAAGCCCTCCCGTCCCCTCCTTAATGACATCTTCTCTCCTCTGTGTTGTTCTCCTGCATAACACAACCCCCCCCCCCCTCCGCCATCCTCCCCCCAGATACAAAAATAATAATTACTTCCTCAACGGCTATCGGGAGGTCTGGCTGGAAAGGGCGTTCAAAGCCTCCAGCTTTGACCGCCTGTTCTCCCTGCTGACGGTAAAGTGGGACCACGGGGCCGAACGCTTCATCTGCTCAGTCCGCTCCCTTCCCCCATGCCCCAGGCACCCGGACCGACCTCACGCCCCCCGGCCACCACCCGTCAGCTCTTTGCACTGCTGATTCTGATTGGTCAGATAGGACGAGCGGGCAGCCAAAACAAGTGATTGGATTGATCACCCCTGCAAAATGCTGATAGGGAGTTTGGTATCTCCTCAAGTGTAATTGATGGGCTAGATGAAAGAGGGGCTAAATGGGTTAGCAAGGAGTATTTTTTTTAGTTATATCAGACATTTTAATAGATTTGTTTTGTTTTTTGTCTAATCGTCCTCCCCACTATCATACTGAGATCAGTTTTTTTGGTCATCCAACCCTCCAAAAAAGCATGCGTCATTTTAAGTGCGTTTTTTTCTGTTTTTATTTAGGAAGTGTGCATCTCCTGTCACGAGATGTGCTAATGTGCTAACCTCAATCCATGTTTTGTCCCTGCTAGGAACAGCAAATGTGATCCGACGACACACCTATCCCTCCATGTAAAAGTTCTTGACCAAATTTCACAGCCAGTCGAAAGTAACATTCAGGTTATTGATTGACCAAAAGTGACCAGTCAGAAGAGCCAGTGGTTCCCGCATCGACCAATCACCACCCTTGCCTGAATTTGCACTTCCTGTAACCTTTCCCACACTCCTCACCAACCCACCCACCACTCCTTGTACATCTCTCCTCCCATGTCTCCTCCTAATCTCACCAGAACCCCACCCTAACTCCACCACTCTGCCTCCCCCCTCCCCCCCTCCCCCCTCCTTCCTCCTCCTCTCCATTCCTCCACCCCCCCCCCCCCCGTTCCCCAGGCATCGCTCTATCAACCTCTTCATTCCCGGCTATCAGAGGCTATGGATAGAGGCAGAGGAGAACTCCTTTGAGGAGAAGCTAGTGCAGGACCTGGCCGTAAGTACCGGGCCCCCCCGGCCCCCGCGCCTCTCTTACCCGGCGCCGCCCCCCCGCGCCCTGCCCCCGCCGGTTCTGTCTGCCGAGTGCTTCTTTACCCCCGCGTCCGTCGAGCCCTGGGACGTCGATTGCTCACACACCAACAGGGCCCCCCGCCCCGCCCCGGCGGCCAGGGGCCCCGCCCGCTCGGGCCGCGCAAAGCCCTCCAAGCAGAGGTCGGTCAGGGGTCAAAGGCTGCATGATCAACTGAGGAGGAGCAGGGCGGGGCCGGCGACGCGCGGTGGCGGCGGCGGCGGCGGCGGCACTAGAAAGTGGGGCTATGTCTGCTATCTGACGGCAGTGGTAAGGAACAGGGGGCTCGTCGCTAGGGGGGACCCCACCACCACCCCATCGCTAGTCGTGACGTTTTTTCCTCTTTTTTTTTTCTTCTTCTTCTTTGTGTACTTTTTATTTTTTTGGTCTATTTCTTTCTGTCGTCGTCCGACGTTGGATGGAGCCCGTGCGTTGTGCGTCTCTGCTGTCCCGTGTGAGTCTGTAGTGTGGCGTCGCGCGGCGTCCCTCCGCGTCCCAGCGTCTCTGTGGTCACCGTGGCGTCAGTGGCATGCTTGCGTAGTGTTTTGGTATTCCATGCTTGTCGACTGAGGCCGATGCAGAGGTCCTCCCCCCCCCCTGTGGAGGGTGAACCCGTTAAGAGTGGGGTGCAGGCTGACCCGTACAGCCCACCTAGCGTGGACCATATGTGTGACCAAGAAACAAGTCTACCAACTAAGCATCTGGGCGATTAGCGTTTTTGATTCAGTGAGTGCAGCTGTATTTTTGATCCGGTGAGTTCAGCTGTATTTTTGATCCAGTGAGTTCAGCTGTATTTTTGATCCAGTGAGT
>OLKM01000894.1:156528-204028 GCA_900291075.1 Melanogrammus aeglefinus
CTGTTTATCTGGAGTTTTATTTCTGCTCATTTCTGAATTAACAAAGTAACATGATGGTTAATTAGTGTACCTTTAATGTACAATACTGTGGATTGAACTGATGTTCTATTACCGGTGCTTTGCCGTTAATTGTATATTGTATCGTGCACTCATGTTACTTAATGGTTCTTGATTGATATGTTTTATTATGTTATTTTATGATCTGTGGTGATCTTGAGTGTAATGAAATGGGCCATTAGATAAAAATAAATTATTATAGTTCATCATTTTTATATAAAAAATAATTGAGATTTTATTTTTATAATTTGCTCTCCACTTCATTCATTTGCCAGCCAGAGCTGATTAAGTCAGACACAGAGCATTCCTCAGGGTTCTTCCTATGGTTTGTGCTTGTTAGATTTCCAGAATTTCCTAAGGACCCAGACGGGGAACACAACAACAGTCAACATCATTATCAGCACGGTGGACTACCTTCTCCGCCTGCAGGTATGTGGGACGGACACACACACACGCACACACAGACACACACGCATACGTATGTATATCTATATCTATAGAGGAATCTATGTATCTCTATAGATGTTGAAGAAGTAAGGGTCTGATATGGACCTCTTCTTAGCTCCTGGCTGGGTCACCAAATTAAGAAATTAGGACAGTTGAGAGCAAGACGTAGCTGCCAAGATAGTGCTCGGTAAGAGGAGGAAGTCTGGCAGGGAGGGGACCAGGATGAAGGTGATTCCACATATATCTGTTCTATCAACTCCTCCAGAGTAGGGGGGGAAGAGACAGAGGTTTGACAGAGAGGGGGATGATAAAGGAGAAACAGGGCTGCTGAACTACAGGGGTAGAGAGGGATCTGGCAGGAGGGGGAGAGGGCAGAGAGGGCAGGGAGGGGGAGAGGGCAGGGAGGGGGAGAGGGCAGAGAGGGGGAGAGGGAAAGGAGAGGGCAGGGAGGGGGAGAGGGCGGGGAGAGAGAGAGGGAGGGGGAGAGGGAAGGGGTGAGGGTAAAGCACTGATGTCCTCACAGTAACTCTCCATCAGTCAACAGTGCGGGTCAGAGACAGGGCTGTGGCAGGGAGGGGGTGGAATCAGAACCAGGTGAAACCAGATCTAAATGTTTACTGATTCATACATTCCTCTTCAATATCTTTAGCTATAGGTAGGTATATATATATATAGAGAGATATCTATAGAGATATCTATATATACAGATAGAGATCCCCACACACACACACACACACACACACACACACACACACACACACACACACACACACACACACACACACACACACACACACACACACACACACACACACGGCTGAATGTGTTAGATTTTGTATTCCGAGGTGTCACTCCTATCTCTTCATGTCCTCTGGTTTCCTGACACTGTTTCCTGGCACTGTGCTCCTGCGCTGTAGGAATCCATCAGTGACTTCTACTGGTACTACTCTGGGAAGGACGTCATCGACGAGCCCGGGCAGGTCAACTTCTCCAAGGCCCTGGCCGTGGCCAAGCAGATCTTCAACTCCTTGACTGAATACATTCAGGTAGTGTTCAGACAGACAGCGCGAGGATACGACTCGCGTGGGGGAAATGAACGTGTGACAACAGATTAAAGGATAAGGCGGATGAACCCTCGAGTCGGAATCACCCTGTATTCACCACGTGTAACTCGCAATCATTTGTGTGCATTAATTTCCGTACATATACGAAAACATTGATAATTTATTCTTTTTTTTTCATCAATTTATTTATCATTCTCCCTTTTGTCAATCAGACAAACAGAACGAAACAATCCCAATAAATGTAAGCTCTAATCGCAATTAGAGCATACTATTAACATAACAATCATAGTGTGAAGAATTTCTAATTTCTCATGGGTTTCTCATGTTTCATTTGAAGAGCATCGGCAAAGCATTAATCAAATCAGCATTCACTTCCTATGTGGCCTTTCCTACCAGACCCCCCCCCCCCCACACTCTCACCCTGGCTGTATCATCTCCATCCTCAACATGATTACGCTGATTGTGTTCTCCTCCACGGCCACTTAACATGATTTGGTTCCTGTCTCCCCCATCAGGGTCCCTGTATCGGGAACCAGCAGAGTCTGGCCCACAGCAGGCTCTGGGATGCGGTGGTGGGCTTCTTGCACGTCTTTGCCAACATGCAGATGAAGCTGTCGCAAGTAAGCTAGTGTGAACCTGGGCGTCCATTTTAGTTGGCCCACCCCCCTCTTGTGGTCAGGACGCAAGTTTTTGTGTATTTTTGAATATCATGTGACGTCTTCCGTTGGGATCAAATGAATAAACTTGAATGGATTAAAAAAAAACATTTTGTTATAGAGCCAGTGAGCCCAATGTTTGACGTCGGACTACCTTGGATAAGGTCGTCCGACATCAACGGCGTTCAGCAGATTGGAACGGCAACATAGTGGGGAGAATGGCAAAAACATAGCCACAGTGATAAAATGGCATAGATGGCATGTTGATGATCATATAAGACAAATGACCTGTTTCAAACAGAAAAAAGTTGTTTTGCGTTCACTGGCTTTGTAATATCCAGTCCAAAAAAGGTAAATGTTGGGACAGAGCCACTTGTATTGTGATGGAAGGAGCGTGATTCTCTTGCAGGACTCCAGTCAGATTGAGCTGTTGAAGGAGCTGATGGATTTGCAGAAGGACATGATTGTAATGATGCTGTCTCTGCTGGAAGGTGAGGGCTTACATCTGCTGCTGGATGCAAACGATCCCAACGTGAATAATAACTAGCATTAATAAAATATATAGGTTTCATCAATTAGATCTACAAGAACAAAGCGAGAAAACAAAAATCTATTATATTTTATTGATTCATTGTATTGCACAAAAATGTAATACAAAGTCCTAAAAAACGGAAAACAAATCAAAGGTAAAATGTAAGTGTTGCAAGTTTAACATAAAAGAATTGTCACCAAAATGTCACCTAAAAGGGTTGATGTATGGTAGATCTTGGTCCTCACCTCAGGAGCACTGAGGAGTCCAGGGCCAGAGGACTAGAAGGATCTGGAAGGAGCATCTATTAAAAGCCAATTTAATTTCAGGCGCTGGTCCAAAAAAAACAAAAAAAATTCTTACAACCGAGACAGACAACCAATGCAACAGACTTAGGAACAGCTGAGATGTAGGATGTTTTTGAGTACTTTTGGCTTCCTTGGCTGGACCAGAAGTGAGATTTCCACGGTGAAACCTGCTATTTATAGATGCATATGTCTCTCGGTTCAACAGGTGGTGTGATACATAATACTCCAAATTTATTTTCGGTACTTTACTTTTCCATTCATCGAAAAAAAGAAAAGCAAAAATCCTAGCTCAGTTCTTCTCTGTACTGACACACGACCTGCGTATCCTCCCTCGCCCCCTCAGGTAACGTGGTGAACGGCACCATCGGCAAGCAGATGGTCGACACGTTGGTGGAGTCCTCCAACAACGTGGAGATGATCCTCAAGTTCTTCGACATGTTCCTCAAGCTCAAGGACCTGACCACCTCGGACAGCTTCAAGGAGTACGACCCCGACCGCAAAGGCATCATCTCCAAGAAGGAGTTCCAGAAGTCCATGGAGAGCCAGAAGCAGTACACGCAGTCGGAGATCGAGTTCCTGCTGTCTTGCGCCGAGGCCGACGAGAACGACATGTTCAACTACGAGGAGTTTGTGGAGCGCTTCCACGAGCCCGCCAAGGACATCGGCTTCAACGTGGCTGTGCTGCTCACCAACCTGTCGGAGCACATGCCGCACGACTCGCGGCTGGACGTCTTCATGGAGCTGGCGGAGAGCATGCTCAGCTACTTCGAGCCATACCTGGGCCGCATCGAGATCATGGGCAGCGCCAAGCGCATCGAGCGCGTGTACTTTGAGATCAGCGAGTCGAGCCGCGAGCAGTGGGAGAAGCCCCAGGTGAAGGAGTCCAAGCGCAACTTCATCTTCGACGTGGTCAACGAGGGCACGGAGAGCGAGAAGATGGAGATGTTTGTCAACTTCTGCGAGGACACCATCTTTGAGATGCAGCTGGCCTCGCAGATCTCGGAGCCCGACGTGCTGGAGCGCCCCGAGGAGGAGGAGGAGGACGACGCCCACAGCGTGATGGACGAGGAGGAGGGCGAGCAGGAGCCCGTGTCGGCCTTCACCACCGCCTGCCGCGCGCTCAAGAAGAACGTGGCGGGCGCCTTCCAGGCCGTGTCCCTGGGCAGCATGCGCAAGCGCTTCAAGAAGGTGAAGAAGCTGACGCTCAAGGAGATGATCGGCGGCTTCTTCTCCTTCTTCTGGATGCTCTTCACGGGCTTCTTCAAGGGCATCCACGGCCTGGTCTTCGGCTTCTTCCACCTCATCTGGGCCTCCATGTTCGGCGGGGGCCTGGTGGAGGGCGCCAAGAACATCAAGGTGACGGACATCCTGGGCAGCATGCCCGACCCCACCCAGTTCGGTATCCACGGCGACGCGCTGGAGGGGGACAAGGCGGAGACGGGCGAGACGTCGGCGGGCATAGACATGACGGTGGCGGCGCCGGTGGACAAGTCGGAGGTGGACATGATGATGGAGATGCTGAACCCGCCGCCGAAGAAGGAAGGGGGGAAGCACATAGAGCTGGGGCTGGGCGACGTGGCTGAGATCGCACCGGAGAACACCGAGAAAAAGGTAAGTGTGAGCGTCGCCCCGCCGCGAACGGCGTCGGACACCTCAGAGCGGGGCCGGGGCAGACGTTTCAATGGCCTTTGTGTTTTGCAGCTGTCCTCTGTCGCCGTCAGAACCACCGAGAAGCCAGACGTCGAATCGGAGAAGGCGGAGTGAGTAGCTCCGATGTTAGGGGGGGCGGAGTCTGTCAGAACACCTGATGATGCATTGACCACCACTGAAACTGAACCTGAACCTGAAACGGTGTCCCCCGTACAGCACGGAGAACCAGGAGAAGGAGGACAAGCCAAAGGAGGAGGCCAAGGAGCCGGCGGCTGAGGAGAAGCCCAGTGCCACCCCGGGACCCCCCAAGGAGGAGTCGGCCTCCTTCATGTCCTGTGTCTTCGCCGTGCTGCAGGTGTATCTGACCAAGATGCTGGTGAGCATCTGTCCAGCATAGATGCACGGAGTCAGCCGACGCTGTCCACAGAGCCCTGGATGGTTCCCCCTGACTGGTTCAGGTTTCAAAGAGCACATGCATTCAGTTGTTGTTTTGTCCTTAATGCAATGATCTTTCTCTCCGTAGAACTACCTGGCCCGGAACTTCTACAACCTCCGCTTCCTGGCGCTGTTCGTGTGCTTCGCCATCAACTTCATTCTCCTGTTCTACAAGGTGAAACCACAACTAGAAGAAGTTGTGTAACCCCTTTTAACATGGGGGCTTTCAAAAGGATTACATAGTGTCCATGGATGAGTTCAGTTTAATCTAATAAAAATACAAGATCAGATGGTACTTTATTCATTCCAGTCGGAAATGTTAAGTGTCACCGCAGAAAGGACCGGACAGTCGTAGAAATGATGGGAGTACAACCAAAACCTATAGAATATACAAAGCCTGCACAGCCTTAACAGCTCTTTGTGGAGCCCGTTCAATCTGGACGGTAGCACTGTCACTGTCCTCGCCGCACTGCGTGTTAAACCTTGAGGGGTCTCTCCCCAGGTGACCCCGGAGGTGGCGGAGGCCGACGAGGACGGGGACCCCTGGATGGGCAGCAGCAACAGCGAGGACGAGGACGACGAGAACACCCTGTTCGACATGGACGAGTTCGTCCTGCAGGAGACCACGGGCTACATGGCGCCCACGCTGCGCTTCATGGCCATCTTCCACACCGTCATCTCCCTGCTCTGCCTGGTGGGATACTACTACCTCAAGGTACTGTTACTATTACTACTACCTCAAGGTACTGTTACTACTACCATTACTACTACCTCAAGGTACTGTTACTACTACCATTACTACTACTACTACTACCTCAAGGTACTGTTACTACTACCATTACTATTACTACTACCTCAAGGTACTGTTACTACTACCATTACTACTACTACTACCTCAAGGTACTGTTACTACTACTACCTCAAGGTACTGTTACTACTACCATTACTATTACTACTACCTCAAGGTACTGTTACTACTACTATTACTACTACTACTACCTCAAGACAGTTCTACTCGATTACTACTTTACGACCTCAAGGTACTGTTACTACTACCATTACTATTACCTCAAGGTACTGTTACTACTACTACCTCAAGGTACTGTTACTACTACTACTACTACCTCAAGGTACTGTTACTACTACCATTACTATTACTACTACCTCAAGGTACTGTTACTACTACCATTACTACTACTACTACCTCAAGGTACTGTTACTACTACTACCTCAAGGTACTGTTACTACTACCATTACTATTACTACTACCTCAAGGTACTGTTACTACTACTATTACTACTACTACTACCTCAAGGTACTGTTACTACTACCATTACTATTATTACGACCTCAAGGTACTGTTACTACTACCATTACTATTACCTCAAGGTACTGTTACTACTACTACCTCAAGGTACTGTTACTACTACTACTACTACCTCAAGGTACTGTTACTACTACTATTACTACTACCTCAAGGTACTGTTACTACTACCATTACTACTACTACTACTACCTCAAGGTACTGTTACTACTACCATTACTACTTACTACTACTACCTCAAGGTACTGTTACTACTACTATTACTACTACTACCTCAAGGTACTGTTACTACTACTATTACTACTACTACCTCAAGGTACTGTTACTACTACTATTACTACCTCAAGGTACTGTTACTACTACTCTATACTACTATTACTACTTACTACCTCAAGGTACTGTTACTACTACCATTACTACTACTACTACCTCAAGGTACTGTTACTACTACTATTACTACTACTACCTCAAGGTACTGTTACTACTACCATTACTTACTTACTACTACCTCAAGGTACTGTTACTACTATTACTACTACTACCTCAAGGTACTGTTACTACTACTACCTCAAGGTACTGTTACTACTAATACTACCTCAAGCTACTGTTACTACTACCATTACTACTACTACTACCTCAAGGTAGTGTTACTACTACCATTACTATTACTACTACCTCAAGGTACTGTTACTACTACTATTACTACTACTACCTCAAGGTACTGTTACTACTACCATTACTATTACCACTACCTCAAGGTACTGTTACAACTACTACTACTACCTCAAGGTACTGTTACTACTACCATTACTATTACTACTACTACTACTACCTCAAGGTACTATTACTGTACTATTACTGTGAATATTAATATCACTACTACCTCAAGGCACTATTCCTGTTATTACTATTGCTGTTACCATTACAACTACCTCAATGTACACAATGTACCTGTTATTACTTACTACTACCTGAATGTGAGGCCCCAGCCTATTACTGTTATTACTAGTACCTGGGGTACCTGCTGCCCCAGACTATTACTGTTACTATAAATATGACTATTAATACTACCTGAAGGTACCTGCCACAGACCATTACATTTACTACTACTTGGACGACAGAAACACGTAACTAACTTCAAAGTATGTTATCAAGGTGTTTTAAAGGACACTTTCAGTCTGGATGAATGAACCATTGTAGCCGTCTCCCCCGGCTTCACTAACACATTCATTACCACTGTAATGTGATGTTAGCCATCTGCCACAGAGCATTAAGCCTGAGTGCCCAACCAAACAGAACTATAACTCTGAAAAATGAATTGTCTAACATAATGAGACAAAAAACAGGGTTTCCCAGCCAAGGTGTTAAAAATATATATTTGATGGAAGAATCAATTGAAGACTTCTTCCAAACAAAGCATTCCACTGCATCTGTTTTTCCCGTGCTAAAGAAATTGAAGTCTGATGAAAATCCTTGACCATTGGCCACAGATGGAGCCCCCTAGCGCCCTGTGTATAGAGGCCTGCAGCTCACCCACATCCCTCCCACGCTCCCCTCCGTGTTGACATGCAGGTTCCTCTGGTGGTGTTCAAGAGGGAGAAGGAGATTGCTCGCAAGCTGGAGTTTGACGGCCTGTACATCACACGGAGCAGCCCTCGGACGACGACATTAAGGGCCAGTGGGACCGACTGGTCATCAACACCTCGTAAGAGTGTGTGTGTGTGTGTGTGTGTGTGTGTGTGTGTGTGTGTGTGTGTGTGTGTGTGTGTGTGTGTGTGTGTGTGTGTGTGTGTGTGTGTGTGTGTGTGTGTGTGTGTGTGTGTGTGTGTGTGTGTGTGTGTGTGTGTGTTTTCTCAATGCTTTAACTGCCTCTATACGCGATATGTTATTCAAGTTTTCAAGCAAACTGATCCATCCGGTATGAAAGGTATTTGCTGGTATTTTGTTTCACATTTCAATGTTCTGACTTTCTTCCCAATCCTTGACAGATCCTTCCCCAATAACTACTGGGACAAGTTCATTAAGCGCAAGGTCAGTTGGACCTTTGGGTTTTTTATTATCCATGCATCATATCATCGCCACGATACAATAAATCCCTTTTATCTCACACAGCCATGTGATGCTGGAGGGATGTTGTAACAAGCCCCTCCCCCTGTGTGCTCACAGGTGATCAACAAGTACGGCGACATGTATGGAGCGGAGCGCATCGCCGAGCTGCTGGGTCTGGACAAGAGCGTGCTGGACTTCGACCCCACCATCGAGACGGTGGAGAAGGAGGCCTCCCTGGTGTCTTGGTGAGCGCCCCCACCCCAGCCCCCAAATCACACACCCTAGCAACGGCCACTAGACCCCATGGGGGGTTGGGGGGGGACTATCTCCGGTCCTTAGCCTGCCAAGGTGCTTGGTAGGCACCTAGGTGGGATAGTTTTAGACTAACACTGCTGAATGTACATAACAGAACTATAGGTCGGTCCACTCCAAATCGTCCACTCCACTGAAATGCACCAATGGTCTAAAATAAAGTAGGATGAGTAAATATGGACTCAAGTGGCCCTCTATGCTGAACGCAGGCTGAAGTGGGTGGTACCTGACTCTGGCTGCTTTGGTTACCAGGTAAAACTAATAAAACATTGTGGCTGCACGTCACATATCGGATTGTAGGAAGCGTATAAGCAATAGGGAAACTGCTATACAACCCTGATGTTAAATAAAGATGTTTTTTGTATAGTGAGCGGGACTAGTTCAAACTAGTCAAAAGTTGGTTTTCCTATAAAAAATGTCTGAGCTCCAGAAATATTCTCCCAGCCTGGTTTTTAAAATGCATTTTGACATAATCAGAGTACGTGCATAGTTTGTTTTGGTGTATAAAACAACACATTTATGTTGTGTTTTCTGACCCACAGGCTGAGTTCCATCGATACCAAGTACTACATCTGGAAGATGGGAGTGGTGTTGACCGACAACGTAAGCCAATAGCACAAGCCTCTGCTTCCGTTAGGCATGCTTTTTATTTATTATTAGGACACAAAAAGACAGTAAGAAACCAAAAACATAGCAACACAAACTAATTAATAATGTAATGGTAATGAGACGATCTCTAAATCAATGCAGGTGGGCCCCATTTCAAATAAAACATTGCACACAGTAGACCCAAGAATTAAAAGTTTGATCGAGTAGGTTCTAGAAGTGTGTCTTTAACAGTAAAGACATAGGCCAGCAGCGGGACAGCTCACACTTCATTTAAAGAGCAGACTACCCTGTTTGTGTGTTCACACTGTTGTATTTACTGTGGACACATTTGACCAAATAGTTATAGCATAAAGATATAAAACTTGTATTATCACCAATGCCCAAGGATATATTAAATAGTAATCCCATGTCTTTGGAAGTCCTCCAGCAGATCCAGCACAAGGGCCCACCCTGCAAAGGTTTAAGTCCCAGTTAAAGGCGTACCCCCACTGCCAAGGATAAGGATCCATCTCACCTGCCGGGGGTGATAAGCACCCGTGGGATAGTGAACCGAGTTCTGATGTGTGTCTCTCTCTCTCTGGACAGTACTTCCTGTATCTGATCTGGTACACCGTCATGTCCGTCTTCGGACACTTCAACAACTTCTTCTTCGCGGCCCATCTGCTGGACATCGCCATGGGCTTCAAGACGCTGCGCACCATCCTGTCCTCCGTCACGCACAACGGCAAGCAGGCAAGTGTCTGACCACCAGGGGGGGCCACAGGGCCCTTGGCCGTGGTCCTTTTTAAGACTAGCGTTCCACTTATCACTGCCGGGGACAACCATCAGACCCTGTGGTCAGCCTGTATGCGGTCAGCGTGTGGGTAACCCCTTCTCCCCCCAGCTGGTGCTGACGGTGGGGCTGCTGGCTGTGATCGTGTACCTCTACACCGTGGTGGCCTTCAACTTCTTCAGGAAGTTCTACAACAAGAGCGAGGATGAGGACGAGCCCGACATGAAGTGTGACGACATGATGACCGTAAGACCCCCCTCCTCCCCAGTAGAAACGGTACCCAGCGCATGTCGATACCCTGCACTGACGTTGCGTTCCTTGTGGCAGTGTTACTTGTTCCACTTGTACGCGGGTGTGAGAGCCGGCGGCGGCATCGGTGACGAGCTGGAGGACCCGGCCGGTGACCCCTACGAACTCTACCGCGTGCTCTTCGACATCACCTTCTTCTTCTTCATCATCGTCATCCTGCTGGCCATCATCCAGGGTAGGTGGCAGCGGTGGGGGGGGGGGGGCACGCGCTTTACGGGGGGGAAAGGGAAGGTTGGTGCTGAAGCTAACGGCGACTTACCGACCCCGCAGGTTTGATCATCGACGCCTTCGGCGAGCTCAGAGACCAGCAGGAGCAGGTGAAAGAAGACATGGAGGTAAGAGAAGGGCTCCCTGCACCCCACGGTGTCCGTGTTCACCACAAAATGTTAAGAAAGTGTTCATTTCTGGGTATAAGGTCAACAACGCTATCTTTTTTTTGTTTAAAAATAACAAACTGTTGGCGTTTTATCATTGTGCGTTTTCTTTCCCAGACAAAATGCTTCATCTGCTGCATCGGCAACGACTACTTTGACCGCGTACCTCACGGGTTCGAGACCCACACTTTACAAGAACACAACCTCGCCAACTACCTGTGAGTACACACAGGACGTGCACTCTGCCACACACACACACACGGGGGAAGGCCCAGTGATGTTTACACATGTCTTTTTTTTTGCAATGCAGGTTTTTCCTGATGTACCTGATCAACAAGGACGAGACTGAGCACACAGGCCAGGTACTGCACCTCACATCCACTCCACTCAGTCCTACCTCGCACGCCCTGTCTCCAACCCAACCTGTGTAGGAGCGGCTGTAAAAGCGGCTCATGCGTTCAGGAGGCCTTGCACTCCCCAGGGCGTCTGCTGCGCTACAGCAAATACCAAGCAATTTCTTTCATAATACTGTTTATTGGGTTCTGTTTATATACATATACACACACACACACAACCCCCCCCCCACACACACACACACACACACAACCCCCCCCACACACACACAACCCCCCACACACACACACACACACACACACCCCCCCCACACACACACACACACACAACCCACACCCACACACACACACACCACACCCCACACACAACACAACACACACACAACACCCCCACACCACACACACACACACACACACACACACACACCACCCACCACACACACACACAACCCCCCCACACACACACACCCCACACACACCCCCCACACCACACACACAACACCCCCCACACACACACACACAACCCCCCCCCACACACACACAACCCCCCCCACACACACACAACCCCCACACACACACACACACAACCCCCCCCCACACACACAACACACACACCCCCCCCACACACACACACACCACCACACACACACACACACCCCCCCCACACACACCCACCCCCCCACACACACAACCCCCCACACACAACACAACACCCACACCACACACACACACACACACACACAACCCCCCCCACACACACACAACACCCCCCACACACACACACACACCCACACACACACAGACCCACCCACACACACAACCCACACACACACACACACACACACACACACACACACACACACACACTTCACTGAGCCAAGTGGACACACATCCTTGAGCCTGGTGTGATGTGTCTCTGCCTCTTCCCCAGGAGTCTTTCGTGTGGAAGATGTACCAGGAGAGATGCTGGGACTTCTACCCCGCTGGAGATTGTTTCCGCAAGCAATACGAGGACCTGCTGGGTTAGAAGGGGATGGCGGTCCACGGTTAGCTTCACCTCCCCTCTGAGAACGACAGCCCCTCTGAGGGGAGCCGTGTTCTGAAGTGGGCTGGACGCTATGCTGCCGCAGTGGAGAGCAGCGCAAAAGTCTAATCATTTCGTTTTTTACTTTTTTTTTTAAGAAATGGTCACCCCCGAAGAACAGAGAACAACCATTTGAATGTCGAGGATGATGGTCGGACATTGCGTGCGTAACCCCCCCCCCACTCAACAAAATCCACCGCTATTTAACACGACTTGTATTTTTGCGAAACGGTTAGCCTCATCACTCGCTTTACCCCGAGCTGTTCTGCTGCGTGGACGCGGAGAGTCAACGGTGCGACGACTTGAATGTGTGAATATGCAGAACATTACTGTAACGTATTACCAAACAACAATGGGGAATGTGTGACGACTGTTTTAACACATTCATCTAAAAACGTACAGGATGAGTACGCCTTGCTCTGCTCATTTCTTGTTTGACTAGTAACGCCTGAGAGAAGAAATAAGAGAAATGGGTGACGTTTCCTCCAGGATCTGAGATGGCTCACCTGTTTTTGCCAATGTGCCTTATGAGGAAAAACAAAGCAACTATGCAAAACCCATTTTTGTCCCTCCTCACACACTGTAGCGCTCTAGTTCTGAATAGGTTAAGTTAGTTTTGTGGCATTGAAGATATAAAATTTAAAAAATGACTACTATTGTATAAAACATAGCTCTTTGTTTAAATGTTGCCTACCGGTAGTTTGGTATTCTTGAAGCTGTGGCGTCATGTCTGCCTCGCCCTCCTTCCTACAGAAACCCACAAAAAGAAAACAACTCGGTTTAAGGATTTATCGAAACACAAACATGCTTGAATGGCCACTTGTATGTATGTAGTCGCTTTCGTAAGAGCAATTTCTTTTGACAACACGGAGGACATTAATAAAGTAACCAATGCAATAAACCAGAATGTGTTCCTTAGTGCCTTCAGCATGTCTTCCACCCGGTCACCGGTGAAACTTCAAATCACATTGTACATCTCAGGGGAGCGAGAGCCTTCAGCCACCCACTCAAGAAGAAGCACAATTCGCTTCCCTGACTCCGGCATCGGTTCTTGGATGGTGGCTGCAGAATAAGGTGGTGCAGAGGATGGAGCATAGCAGGCTAAGTGGAAACCTTGAGTTAAAAGTTTTCACAGCAGTACTGACCTGGTCAGGAGATCATACTGTCCAGCCAGTCCTCCAGATCCTCCTCCGTCACTTCCTTTTTGGCTGGCTCCATCTTGGTGGGCGGGGCCGGCTCTTCCTCCACCCTCTCTGGTGCCTCCGTCACTACCTCCGGTGCAACTGGGAGAAATAAAGAGTACACGGGATTCAAATTAATTGGATGGGTCTGCATTTTTAAGGACATTGGAATAGTATACTTGAGTTGGAGGAAAATAAAGTATGTTATTTGCATATTTGCAAGCTATTTGGAGTATCAACCCACCCTCCTGTACACCGTGTTTGTCCGAGGTTTCCGCAGGCTGGCTCCCTGGAGCGTCTGGATCAGGCTTGTCCAAGCCCAGCAGGAGGTCTAGTTCTGCGTCGGCGTCGTCTGCAGGCAACAGGTTGGCCGAGGCGCGGGTCACCGGAGGTGGAGAGGCGATCGGCAGACTCCCGGCCAAGGAAAGTCTGGGGCTGGTGTCGGGGCCTATGGGAGCAGTGAACACGACGGGGTCCTGCTTGGCTGGAAGGGTTGCAGCAGGCAACTCTAGAGGTGTTGTCACCTGGAAGAAAAAATAAATGAATTATAGTGTGACATAGCTGCTCTTACCTCGTCCCCATTTGAATTGTGGTTCTTTAAAAATATACAAACTACTCAAACTACTCTCTTCTAATACATTATAATAATACAAATTCACTTGTATATTGATTATGCACTGTGTCCTCTGAAAGTCGATAGTCTAGATAAAATAGGTCTAGAAACTATGAGAACAAGGAAATAAAGAGATCCGAGAAAGAGTGACTTCTAGAACAAATAACTAAACCGTAAAACCTAGTCCTAAAATTGAATTGAGTGTGGGCTGTGACAGGGCCTCGTTGTGACCAGTCAGAGGCCTCCTCATGCCTGGGGACTCACCTGGACCAGCTCTGCCTCCAGCTGCAGCCTCTGCTGGAGGGGAAGAGCCTGGAGGCACTGCGCCAGAGCCACCAGGTCCAACCGCACCGCAGACATCTGGAAACACCCGTTAATTCAATGATTCAGAACCCCCAGTATGCACAATGTATATACCTTCTATGACGTAACCGCACTACTTAATCTATAGAACGGCAGTGGAATGGGACTGGAATAATACTGACACAATGAATGACTTGGGTTTGAACGATGCTAAGCACAGCTATTCGTCCATCTCTATTCTTGTCACTTCTATTGGAGCGATGTGAACAAATTGTTACATTAGTCCAGAAGTAACTTCATCCCTGCAGCCATCGCCAAAATTGATTTTCTCTCTTTCTTCTCCACGTCCCAAATTGATTTAGAGAAAAAAAACAATCCTTGGGTTGAATCGTGGATGGACGTGGTTTCATTCTTCGGATGCATTTTCAAATAAAACAAGAAAGAAACCCATAGTGATGTTGCGGTGAAATGGTTACGTGGTAGTTTGTAGTTATACACAGTTTCACACAAATGTATCCATCAGTCTATTCTCATTGCTCTGCATTCAACGTGGGAATGCTCCTCTAAACAATGGTACGCTGGAACGACTCATGCGTTTGACGAATCAATGCCTCTGCGGAAAGTGGACTTACCAAAACACAAGTAAAACACCCAAAAAAATAACTTTATGGATTTACCTGACTGGAGGCCACGGGGTCTAGCTCCCAGTCCTTTTCTTCAGTAAACCTGAATTGAGTTACAGAGTCCCCTGTGGGAGAGACAAAGAGCACAAGGAAATATTATTGTTCACCTCCATGAGAATGCTTGCGCTTGTTTTGCCTCTGCGTGGGATTCAAAGCAATTCAAAGTGTCAAGGCGTTTTATTTGTCATACGCACAATATAAGACAGGGTTATGCCGAACAGTGAGATTCCTTGTGGCAAGGCAAGCAACAAATACGTCAAAAGGCATTAACAAGAATATAGGATGAGAATATAATACAAAAGCGACAGTTCCAGTTCCAAATGTAAATATACAGCATAAGTTTCCTGGTGGTTATGGACAAAGGAAGATTATGAGGTGACAAGAACAGAAACATAAAATATATTTTTTAGGTATATAGATTACATTCAAATTGGATGTGTTGTTGCAGCAGCTCTAAATGACATCCTCCCGGTCAGTTCGGGGGGGGGGGGTTGTGGGGCATTAGGTGAAATCTCTCAAAACTGGTTGTACGGTGAGCGGAAATGTGGTAGATAGTTCTCTTAGAGATCAATAGGTTGAGCTCCCATCTCAAGCCCTTGCCTCAAAGACCCCACCCATCCACCCACTGTGTGGTCCCAAATTAGCTGGGGGCCTTTTAGCTGGGCTAAAGACCCCCAGCCACGCTGTAATGACTTCAAATTATGAAGGGAATGACAAAGACAGAACTCTGTGTCCTCCATGGGCTGGATGCAGCCTAGGGCCTCGGTACCTCTGGCCTGGAGAGCTTACAAGACAATGGCCATGTGTGTATTGCCGACTGCGCTTGTGTAGCCTTGTCAAACAGGCACAATGTAGGTGCTTTGATTAGACGCAAACGATCGCATACGCACAGACCGTGAGTGGCGCCCAACAATGGAGAAGCCACGACTGACAATGGCCCGGTGTGCCACATGCAGCTGGGCCAGGCTGTGTGTGTGTTGTTGACGTTGGCCAGGGCCTGTGTGTGTGTGTGTGTGTGTGTGTGTCAAACAAAGCAGCGCAGCTCCAGTCAGCCACAGGCGCGTCGCTGTGCTTTGTGGCCGAGGGCTTTGACGAAGACAGCAGGATACCTGCGCACACAACGCCGATTAGATGAGCGAAACACTTTGTTCTGCAGCGTGGGCAGCGGGAGGAGGGCGGGGATGAAGCGAGGCCAACAGTGGGGTAGACGGAGTGTCAACACACGCAAACGCTAAAAAAGGAGGGGAAAATGGGGGGGGGGGGGTGATGTAGGGTACGGTGTGAGGGGGTAAGTTTTTTGACAAACGTAATAATAAATCTGAGATTAAGAGATCTAGCCTCATGTCACAATATTGGTACTTCTTCTAGTGCTTCTAGGAAGGTGCGAGGGGGGGAGGGGTGTCCCTGTAGATCAAGACATGACAGCAGGGAGAGAAAAAAGGTTAATGTTGTGTCAAGGGTCAGGAACATGGGGTTCAGAGGTCAGGAACATAGGGCTCCAGAGCCACACAGCTCTGTCACTGTCTGCACGAGGCTGACCAACCAGGCTGAGAATAGAGTCCGTTATCAAATAGAAACACATCGATAAGTGACATCATCATTGGACAGCAACATATTTTAAAATAAATAGAATCATTTACAATCCTATTACACAATGTAATGCCACAAAAGAGATTAAGACTATTGTCTATCGGTAGCATAAATAATTAAGTTATATATTAGTATTTTATATATTATACTTCTGAAGTACGCATTATTCTTTTCAACCTGATTCGTCATCACTGTAATTATCATCCCTTAACGGTTGGGTATGGAATTCTCTTCTTTGGCCATTTTTGCAAAATTACTTCCTTATCATAACCAACTTACAGCCGCTAAGTTAGAAGTACTGACATGAAAATTAAACAAGTCAATCATCTGTGGAACGGGCAGGGCTCGAAAAACTCCAGCCAATGATTTCCAGACCCACCGAGTGGCATTGGACCGCAAGTACGTCAATCAAACGGTACTCCCCCTCCCCCCGCGCGTGACCCCTTTGTAATGTGCACGTAATCAAAGCTCGTGACCCAGAGCAAGCTTCTGTTTGTTGTTATCCTGCGGTAGCTACTGGAGCTAGCTAACCTAGCTAATGGCATGCTCTCGCGCATCTGTGTTCGCACTCGTGCATGATTGCGCGTCCATGTACTTGGAATGGGTGGAGTCAGCGTTGAAGGAGAGGGGTTAGGAACATTTGAGTTGTGTGTTTTCAAAATCTGCTGGCGTTTCGCAAATCCCATACCCAACCTTTAAGGTGTCATTTATGTAAACTCTTCTTTGGCTCTGTTAATAACCACTTCAAGTGTCATTTCATCTGCATTCATTTCCATGCCAACGAGAAAGGTCCCTGACCCGTGGTTCAGGGCAGGAACACAAACGTCTTCCGTCCCTCGTCTCTCGATGGCCCTCAAGTAGGCCTCGATGTACTGGGAGGGAGGGGGGAGAGCATCAAGTGTTCTCTTCAGACGCACCCTGCCCTGCTCTTCTGTTAACCCTTTCCTCCTCCTCCCCCCCCCACCCCCAGTCTGAGATGATTCGCGCTTTATGACATGGCGCGTTATCCTGCTGGAAGTAGCCATCAGAAGATGGGTACACTGTGGTCATAAAAGGATGGACATGGTCATCAACAATACTCTAGGCTGTGGCATGACACGATGCTCAATTGGTACTAAGGGGCCCAAAGTGTGCCAAGAAAATATCCCCCACACCATTGCGCCACCACCACCAGCCTGAACCGTTGATACAAGGCAGGATGGATCCATGCTTTCATGTTGTTTACGCCAAATTCTGACCCTACCATCTGAATGTCGCAGCAGAAATCGAGCTCATCAGACAAGGCAACCTTTTTCCTATCTTCTATTGTCCAATTTTGGTGAGCCTGTGCGAATTGTAGCCTCAGTTTCCTGTTCTTAGCTGACAGGAGTGGCACCCGGTGTGGTCTTCTGCTGCTGTAGCCCATCCGCCTCAAAGTTCGACGTGTTGTGCGTTCAGAGGTGCTCTTCTGCATACCTTGGTTGTAACGAGTGGTTATTTGAGTTACTGTTGCCCTTCTATCAGCTCGAACCAGTCTGGCCATTCTCCTCTGACCTCTGGCATCAACAAGGCATTTGCGCCCACAGAACTGCCGCTCACTGGATATTTTCTCTTTTTCGGACCATTCTCTGTAAACCCTAGAGATGGTTGTGTGTGAAAATCCCAGTAGATCAGCAGTTTCTGAAATACTCAGACCAGCCCGTCTGGCACCAACAACCATGCCACGTTCAAAGTCACTTAAATCACCTTTCTTCCCCATTCTGATGCTGGGTTTGAACTGCAGCAGATCATCTTGACCAAGTGCCTAAATGCATTGAGTTGCTGCCATGTGATTGGCTGGTTAGAAATTTGCATTAACGAGAAGTTGGACAGGTGTACCTAATAAAGTGGCCGGTGAGTGTATATAAGATGGGAAAAAGGATTTCAGTGCAATGAACAAAGAGAGATATATATATATATAGATATACAGATATAGATATAGATATAGATATATATATATATATATATATATATATATATATAGATATAGATATATATATATATATATATATATATATAGATATAGATATATAGATATATATGAAAAATATGGGGGAATTAAAAAACAAACTGACAAACCGATTTTCAGAAAACAAACGGTATGGAACCGGTCTGCCCACTAAGTGCGGCCCGGAGCGTTTAAAAAACATCGCCCAGCGTCAGAGGAAACCAAGTCTGGAAGTGAACGAGCGTCGCACACACAAGCACCATGCTGTCAAGAGCTGGGTTTTCTTGTTGTCTGCCAGTAAGACAGTGCATGATAGATCATCTACCAAGTTCCTAACCCAATGATGAATGGGACCGTCCAAGGAAAGCAGTTTTATGCATTAAGTGGAATCCAGTTAAAAACCTAGGGTGGATGCATCAATCTGCCCCAAGTGGGGAAGCTGCACAGACTCTTAAAACCTAACTTGACATGTAGGCGTACTGCGCTACAGTAACAACACACACACACCACTCCTCTGGGGCCATTTCTGCGTGTAGATGGTGGAGAACTTGCTGGGACCAAAGCCAGCACTAGCCTACACACTGCCATACAGCCCCAATATGGTCAGGTGGTCCTCCTAGCCACCAGAACCAACACTTTGTATCAAATCCACCGCGAGCATCCGTGCCGATATATTGCTGTATTTGTTTTGGTAAATATAGCTCAGCTAGGGTTCTCACGTTACAATTGTCATAATATCAGGACTACAGCAGAGGTAAACATGAGGTATACTTCTGCTTCTAATATTTTCCACAACTTCCCATTTATATCCATAACAATAGTATTGTATTATTGGAAGATACAGTATATCGCAACCCTCGGGGGGAGAAAGAAAGACGAGGCCAAGTAGGGGGCAACAGCAGAACTCTGTTTGACAGCTTCTGGGCGGTGCAGAAGGGAACAGCACTTTCCCGTACTTAGCCTGTTGAGCAGTGGGCTGCAGCAGCTCGACAGGCTGCTTAGCTTCTCCCAACACCCGCACCGGTAGATGTTTACATCTCCCTTTATATCATCACTCATTTCTCCATTTCAACACCCCACGCCCAAACATCTACTTCCTGAACTAGAGGAGTTAGCAAACACTGCAGTCGCAGTTGTGTTCAACAAGAAAATATTGACTTAACACTGATTGAAAATGTAAATTAGGACAGGTTTTCCCAAAACCTGACCTTCAATTCATTTTCCATCCATTGTTATTGTGTTATTATCTTTACATACTTCAAATTCCTGCTCATAATTCAGTGTTTTCCGATGTCTGTGTTTGTATATATATGTTTATTGTGTGAGCAGGCAATCATTTTCATAATGTATACAGTATTCAAATAAAAAAACGACACGACTGAAACAGTGGCCAGACTCGTTAATAGTCTTGTAATATCCTTGGCCATGCAAAGTGCGCCGTCAACATCGTAACTCACACCCTCGGCACGGGGTCTAGCTACAGCACAGGGAGCCGTTGTAAAGTCCTGTTTTCACAAAAGCCTCATTTTGCTTCATCTTTCAACATGTGACAACAAGGCGCCACAGCAATTGGTAAAGTTACATCTAGTTCCATATATTGGCGATAATGATCAGTGTACCACTAGGGAGTCGGGACTGAGAGAAAATTCATCCTAAGTATTTTATTTTTGAGATCTACGAAGCTTGTCTCCTTATCACAGTAGGCAGCAACACTGCCCCCCCACACACACACACACACACACACACACACACACACACACACACACACACACACACACACACACACACACACACACACACACACACACACACACACACACACACACACACACACACCTGATGTTTCCTAGGGTTGTCACGCCTTTTAACCAAGCCAATTAGCCCCGCACTCAGACGACTTAAACTCACAACGCCGTCGATAAATCACTGTCCATGCTAATTGCAATTAAAATCCAGAGCAAACCAGGCGAGACAATTAAGAGGAGCTTAGCTGTTGATGTTAACGCTTCACGCGATTGGGCGAGGCCGTGTTGACGCCGCAGTCAGTTCAGGACAATTCCAGTTCTCCAGCGGCATTCGCTGCTCCCAGTGTTTCTTTTATATTCCATTCATTGCCCCGGAGTTCTTCAGGTGGAAGACCAAGGACACCATGACTCCAAATCCAGAACAATTAGCCAACAATGGGAAGGGAATATAATTCAACCATATATCAAATATTTCATGGCGGAAAGTGATGATGGGCATATAATACAAGTAATCAGCTTACCGTATTAAATAGCAATATTGTTGGGGGAACAAGGCCTGACAACACCTACAACGCATGCCATGGAAAGTGACAAAGTGACACTACACCACATCCTTTACAATTCTAGAGCCTTCTTTGAACATTAACGTGTTAAAAGATAGATGCCTTTGTCCTGCATGACCCTGAACTAAAATAGCAAAAGTTGTCCAGTGTGGAACTGTTGATTAAAATTCCCCAAATTATCTTTTAATCAAAAAGGATCTTAGCAAAAAAAATGAGATTTAGCAGACTAAACTGATATAGTGCCTCACTTGCCGCCTATGATGGAGGGCACGTCACTCCTCCTCACCACAGCCCAGACCAATGTCTCTTAGCAACAGCTGCACAGATTCTGTTTCATGGATGCATTAACTACTCTGTCCCTCTCCGTCTTAGCATGGGCGCTACACCTTGCTTGCACAAGACCCCCTCCTGGGGGCTAACCAGAAGGCTAATCAGGAGAGAGAGTGAGTGCCTCAGCTGCCACCTCGCAGCACGGTCCCGGCGGCTAACGAAATTGACCATCAGTCTGGGAGCATGGAGACATCTCTCTCTCTCATTAGCGAAGGGAGGCTAGGCTCTTAGCCGCAAGCTAACTGGCTCAATAAACTCTAGAGCTACTGTAGCATTACTCATTGTTTGGTGAAAAGTAAATAGCTCAGATTGACCGTTTTGATGACATTAGCACTACTCGTTCTCTTGTCCGATGGATATGCAAATGTTGACGTTAACAACTTTGTCGGGAATCAATTAGGTCAATCGCCCTGCAATAATTACAGGTTCAGTCTAAAGCAATCACTACAACTAAGATCCAATGTCAACAAAGTTGACATTGGATCAACATTTAACACTGCATATATTCTGGCAGAACACTGCAAGAGAACTCGCTAACCCTAAAGATATTTCCTGTCTCTGCTTAATATTAAAACATTTGAATTGGCCTCCTCTGGTCCCCTGGGCAAACTATCACGAGACATGTTTAAAATAAATAAATAAAATATCCTCAGGGAGCATATTTCAATGTCTCATATAAAACATGGATTGGAATTTACCCAATTGAACAGCCTGAAAGAGGTTGTACCGATCAAATGGAAGCGTTCAGCAGGCTCCTGAATAGCTGGCAGAACGGGAAGGGGACGATTAGGAATCATTTGGAATACATTCCCAAAAGTTTGCTTCCATGTTCCAGTTTTAATGGGATTCAAAGTGCTTCGCTCCCTCCTTACCATCTGTTGCTTTTCTTTATTGAAATAAAACAAACCATCCCTCTATTCATTCAGATTAACATAGACGTACCTCTCTCATCAGTATTCTTGGTATAAATCCCCTTATGTTCACATTGTTTTCACTGAATGTCTATCCATAGGCGGAGGTATCTCGCTGGGTTTTTTCATGCCCTCATTGACAAAGAGTAATGGACCCAGTGGAGCTTCTCTGCTTCTATAAAGGTTGAGGATGTCTCCTGTGTAAAGGGTCTGGTCACATTTGTACTACCATGGCAAACAAAGTTCCCCCCCGAACTGGGTTTGGGATTTCCAAACTTGCGTGACTGATCGATACGAATGTATGAATGATTCTTAATATTAGCATCAACATTTTGGTTCATTTGTTGAGCTTGACTAAACACTACATTCAGAACGAGTATGGTCTAAGCCAGGGCTATTCAACCTCCTTAACAAGTGGGCCGAAAAGGAAAACCACTGGGGGTTCATGGGCCACAAAGAGTAACACTACATGAATGAATCACTACAAATAAATCGTACTTAAAGTAGTGTTAACTTAATATATATAGTACTACTACATGGAATAAACTTGTCAGACGCATTCCTTCCTTCTTCACTTTTAATCGTATCATTATAAAAGATTTTGTTCTCACGTATTTAGAATTCAACAATGTTGTTTGAATCATCACAAAACAGAACTACTGTACATATGAGATATTTTGAGCCAGTGAGTCAGTGAGAAAGATTGTCCTACTGCCTTGTTTGCCTAGTTTGGCTCATCCTGAGACACTCATGCAGCTTCTTATAGGTCCCTTGTTCTGATGGCATTCATGAGAAAAGCTAGACTCACACGTATCGGTTGAGCCAAACATTGTCAGAATAAGTGATGCCAGTTCCTGATTGTGGGGTACTGATACTGGCTAATATCACCGGCTATACACAGAAACCTGATTTGCATGCAACTATGTTTCTCCTTTATTTTATTTATTTTTTACATGCAACCTCTTGCGGGCCAGAAAAAAATTAAGAGGGGCCGCATTTGGCCCACGGGCCGCTACTTGAATAGGCCTGGTCTAAGCAGTGTTCGTACCATTATTATGTTTGTCTAGACTGAGGATAATGCCGACAAAAAACAGTCAAGTGATGAGCAGACAAAACCAAAACTAACCAAGCACCCTTCTGATTACTTGGTCCCCAGACAAACCTCCTCTTCGTTATTTCATCCTGAATCTTCATTCACAGGTTTTTGGAGACTATCGATGTGAATTGGACCACATCAACAGGTCTGTCTTTGTATTCAGCCAAAAGAAGAATTGATTATTTATGACAAATCACAGGAGTGAATTGGTCCCGCACCAGTGGACTAAACTTAATTGGTGCATGCCACTGATCCCCATGTGCCAAGGTGGTAAGCAGCTTCTGTGGGCCTTCTTAGAACGGGCTGTTTACTTATTTAATCAAACTACAATAACTAATAAACCGCTAGGGTTGACTGGCACTGCAACATTTACGAACTGAAGTCCCAACATGCTTTGTAAAACCCAGGGACCCGCTGCAGAGCTTAATGGGTAATAATAATAATCGTTATTATTATTACTAAAGGCACCACTATTGTTGTTCACCAGCAGACAAGTGATGGGGAGTGGGCGATTTGATGCAGGCAACACAATTATCTTAGATCAACCTCTGCTGTAATTGGCTTTGCATTTGTTTGCCAGAAATGTTGTTGTGCAATGTGTGGATATTCTGACCAAAAACCTGCTTCTTATGCAAATACTAATATTTGATTGAGAACATAAGTAGCATTAATAGATGATAGAAACAATTAAAGCAAGAAAGGTTTATGAGGGACGGAGCAGAAACCCCAAAAATGTTGTGAGAAACATAAGTCGATCGAAGATCTGTATTCGTACAGTTTCATTTACATTTCTGGCCGCGATTCATGAATCACGGCCAGAAGTCCAAACAACTGGTTACAAACGGTATGAATACCTTTGTAAGCCCCAAAGAAAAGAATAAATAAAAAAAGAATAACCTAGCATTTGGTTTTACATTAACTGGACTCAATGCCATCTCAAATATGTTGGCTACATTCCATCACATTTTACCCCTCACAAACCAAACGATACGGCCCGCTATTATTGTCAGAACAAAACACACAGTGACACTTGAAATCAGTCCCATCTGTGGACATTGACGGAGCAGAGTCCAGAGCCCCCGAGGTGAGGACAAGATATCAACAGCCCTGAAGAAGGCTCTGGTTCCAGGTGGCCCACTGTCCTCGGAAATTAATCAATGGCGCTGCCCGTGTGCCTCCGCAAACAAGTGCACCCAACAGCAGTTGTCCTTGTGTTTACAGCCCCCCGTTTACATAGATCAACGCAATTGGAATATGACAGGGGGCCTGTCCCTTCGCTTCTCTTCCCTCGCTCTGTCTGTCTGTCTGTCTGGCTCAAGGCAATAAAGCCCTTAAAATGGCACAGCCGTGTATTCAAAATAAGAAATGAAAGGCGGAATCTGTACTAATTTCCCCATGGCGCTCATCAACATGTAGCGGTGTGAAGCCAACAATTTCTGCTAACGTTTTGGTGTCAGCAGGTGTGGGTGGAAGACTTTAGTGTACCCTACCTATAGCAGGGGGGGGGAAGGGGGTGTCTGCATGCCTCATTATGCAACACTCCCACAGGAGAACGTTAATGGCTCATATCCTCTCTATTGCAGTCCCTCCCTGATAATCGACCGTGACTCTCGGGCCTCAAGGGCATGCTGGTGCCAGGCCGGTCCGCTGGGCATCGAAGTCTCGCCTCACCGTCATCCGTGGAGGAGCAAGATACCGACGTCAGCAAAGAGAAGCTTTTACAAAGAACCGTCTCCTCGATGCAGAGGATAAGGCGGCTTGTGGCCTTACCTTTGTGGGACACATTCCTGAGAGACGGTTGCAGCCATCAGCACTCCGGTGGCGTCATGATGGAGCTTTGATCAGCTGATCTCACTTGTGGATCTATTGTCATTGGCATAAGGCGCGTTCAGACTGAGGGACTTTTCCCTCTAGTGAGCCGCTATGGGTGTGGCTTGGGAAAGAGGATCATCTCAACTTCACCGTTTGGCGGCTCAGATAGTACCCGCCTCGTTTGTAGGAGCTTTCCGAGCCGCAAACGGGCTGCTGCTTACTCGTCTGACTGGATACGGTGGAGGCGCGATGGGGGAAAACGAGCAGGACCGACGGAGACAAGCAGACGATGGAGAACGAGGAGACGGTGGAGATGGTGATGATCATGGGCTGACAAAAAATGTCGCAGGAACTAATTACTCCCCATTTGAACGAATTACTCCACATTTGAACTCCTTTGGGAAGTAAAAGGTTCCTGTATGGGAACGGACGCTGAGGGGATCTAAGTGAGTGGGCCGAGCCAAAACACTGAGCCGCTTTCCCAGAAGTCCCCCAGTCGGAACGTGCCTATAGTTGTCACAGTAGGAACTACCAAGTCCCTATATAATTACAGATTTCAAATTAATTGCCATGAGATCATACTTTATATATTTTTTTATCATTGCTGACAAAGTCACTGATATAAACACTTTTAGATAAAAAAATTTAGATTTAAATTCTCTGACTTTTAAATAAGCGGGATAACTTAGCTGAGGTGGCGTGAAGGCTTTATCCCACCTAGCGGTGGCAGCGGGCGGCGTGGGGCGCACCATGTGACACCATTAGTCCCGTTCACCAAGCCGTGACCCCTGACCGAAGCAGACGGGGCCCACCCCGCTCCGAGGGCCCCCGTGCTCCAGGTGAACACCTGCGCTGGACACACCGTGTTCACCCTTTGATGTGAACAATAAACCACCTTAAATCCACTTGGAACCTCCATGTGTCTTCGCAATTCTTGCGATTTGTTTTGTTGATTTACAAAACGAACGACTGTAGCGCAATGTCCCTCACTACAAAGCCAGAATTTTAAAGCATACAGAGATAAATGTACCGCCACGCCTGGAATCCAACCGGTGGATGTGGCGTCTGCTGCCAGGCGAGTGGGCCGTTCTGCTTGAAGCTTTATCTGCACCGGGCAGCCGGCAGCGGTGAATAGGGTGTCCGTAAACGATGCTGTTCAAACACTCTACAAGTCACTAGTGATGGCCGCCGCCGTGGAGAGGCAGATGGGATAAACTAAATTGTTATTCATTAGGGAGAGGAGGGAGGCTGTCCATTGAACACACACACTGGTAGTTTGCGTGTGTGTGTGTGTGTGCGCGCGCGAGTGTGTGCATGTGGATCACCTCTGATCGCCACCTTGCTTGCCTGTGCACACATGGCCATGCACGTGTGTGTATGGTCACACATTAACCGGCCACACGTACACGTGTGTGTGTGTGTGTGTGTGTGTGTGTGTGTGTGTGTGTGTGTGTGTGTGTGTGTGTGTGTGTGTGTGTGTGTGTGTGGTGTGTGTGTGTGTGTGTGTGTGTGTGTGTGTGTGTGTGTGTGTGTGTGTGCGCGCGCTAATGTGAACAAACAGCTATCCCTACCTCAGCCCAACATCCACAGCCTCTTTTCCACTTCAACCTCTTGCCGCCGCACCCCCCCCCCCCCTCACACCCAAGCCCCCCCTCCTTCCTCCCTAGTGTCCATGACGGCCCCTGATGCTGCATGACGTGCGTCTCCCTCCTGGCTGTCCTTATAGCATATCACAGTCTGCTGCTTTATCACACAGAAGCCCAGAGACTGTGACAGTACTGCACACCGCTGAGCATGTCGCAGACAGCCTCCTCAGACCTACTTCAGCGGGAAGCAAGAGCCGCAAACTCATGAAACTACACTGGGAGGAATTGATCTGGAAGGACCCGGGCACAACTTGGGAGCAGAGGGTTGAGGTCTCCTAACCAACAACAAGTCACTCACCACTTGTCCTGTCCTCCACCTGAGCCCGAGGCGTGGCTGATTCAGGGAGCGGGGTTCAAGACCTAGAATGGGCAAAGACGTTTTTCACAGTGGAGTGAAAAACCCTAAAAACCAAATTTCCTCCTTGTGGATGGGAATTTGGGTACTGATGGAAGAGGACTGCTGTCAGAGGTCTTGTGTAGGTGTACACTTGTGGAGTTGAACTGCGGTGAGCATCGCGAGAGAGAGAGAGAGAGAGAGAGAGAGAGAGAGAGAGAGAGAGAGAGAGAGAGAGAGAGAGAGAGAGAGAGAGAGAGAGAGAGAGAGAGAGAGAGAGAGAGAGAGAGAGAGAGAGAGAGAGAGAGAGAGAGAGAGAGAGAGAGAGAGAGAGAGAGAGAGAGAGAGAGAGAGGAGGGGCTTCACAGCCGCGTAGTCAAAGGCAAGACATCCCCACAATTCCAACAGTAGTTTACTTGGTGGGCATTAAGCCCTCTGTATGCCGAGTGCAATCATGACAAGATCTGTTTCTCTCAGTTGCTCTCTGAATGAGTTGAGCTCACAGAAGGATAACCACTAAGGAGATAGAGACAGGGAGAGACTAGCGCTAAGCATAAGGCTCTGCTCTCCAGAACAGAACTGGTGGACTTCAGCGGACGATAGCTGAACCCCTTTTTAAAACCGTGCGAACCAAACGATTTCTTCAAGAGCTGGAAGATATGCTCAAGTCCAAAGCACTGGACCTCTTGGAGGGAGGGTGAGTACGTTTGTTCTTATCAATACTATATTATTAGATCCCTTTCTTCACTTATGATAAATCTCTCATATCATCTTATGTAGCAGCAGCTCACTTCTCTAAAATAAGAACAAGACCATTGTATTGCCTCGTTGGTTATAAAATAATTATGAATAATGACATGTAGTTGTGCATGTGGGGGTGGACCGAGCGGACTCATGGGGGAGATAATTGAAACCATGGGGATGAGCGATCAATGAAGGCTGATGGCAGGCTCGGAGGGACAGGAATGTCCACAGAGTGCGAGAAGTGTGCCTGAGATCAGATCAATTTGGCCCCTATTCACCAGAAACACCACTTTATTGGACTTGATGGGAGAAACAAGCGACGGCAGTGGCTTCAATCACTAAAGCTAAAAATGAGAAAAACAACCCAACCAAAGTACTATTACGCATCGTCACCAATAATGGCACTCCTCATTCCACTGCTGTGACTCTCGGTCTCTGTCAGTCACTCCTGCCACCTAATCAAGTATCCATAACAACACTGGAACATAGAAATTACTGGCCTTCATTGATACTATTCATCTTTGTTAGGGGGGGGGGGGAAGAAAAGCAGTCTTGTGTTTGTCAATCTGGTTAGGTGAATCACTGATTCCTTAATGCGATTTCCTTTGGCCTCATGATGATGGAGCCTTGATAGGTGCCCATTAGGGGACAGGTGGGGGTGGGGGGGTGGGGGGGGGGCACAGGTCCGGCTGAGGGGGAGGAGGATTGATCCCTGTGTTAATGTGTACAGAGAGATGAAGGCCTTAGGACTTAAATAACTGCCCGCTACGCGTGTACACGCACAGAGGGACGCGCAAGCACACACACACACACACACGGTTACGGAAAGGGGAAATTGCAGCGTGTGCGTTACCCCTGGCAACAGGACAATCTATTCCCCACCCCACCCCACCCCACCCCACCCTCTTGGACATGAAGACGCATCAGCACTACACCTGCTGTCAGGGAAATGCTCCAGGTTTACAAACAGGGTGACAATTAACACTATAAATGAATGCTACATTGACATTTATATAATTAACATTCTTGTATGATTTTTTTAAGCTTTACTAAGGTGAGATGGACAGGGTGGTACGGGGGATAGAGGGGAGGACATGCAGCAAAGGACTGCGGGCAGCAATCGAACCCGGGTCTCTGGGATCAGGACTGAACCTTAAATGGTACGCCCACTACCCGGAGAGCCCCCTCGCATTTTACTTTAAATAAAATAAATCCAAATGCCCCAAGGGCAAAAATATATTTCTGATATATTAAAGATATGTGAAGAAAAAATATTGTGCGCCCTCGACGGTTTCTTGCCACAAAAGGGGGAATGTTTGGTAGGCTGAGACTTGCCGCGCGCATTCAGAGCGAGGTCGAGGCAGGCTCAGGGTGCCGTGGTCCTTTCTACAAAACCACAAGCCTGGAAAGCCTTATCTTAACAAAGCTGAGGCTGGAATCACCTCCACGGATAAAGGATGGACCACCTGAGGACACGTGAACAGTAGTCGCATCGTCTCCTCCTGCCAAACAAAGTAAAATATGCTCTGTCGTCAAGAGCCACACGGGGAACATAAATGGATTAGAAAGGTGAGGTCATTAAAGAGCAGGCTAGATGGAAACACAGCCGTCCACACACACACACACACACACACACACACACACACACACACACACACACACACACACACACACACACACACACACACACACACACACACACACACACACAGGTTGTTGGGTGGCTTTGCTCGAAGGGTAGCAGAGGCCGTGAACCAGCAACCCCAGAGTTGCAGTGCCCAATACTGAAATGGCTGGCTCTCTTGCTAATGGAAATGTTAACCTTGGGCATATTGAGTGTTTCTACTGTGGATCAAAGTCATTCAATCTCCTCTCCTCCTTGATTATCATTGGTTCAATGGTCCTATTCAAACTCTCCACTCTATCAACCTGTTGTGGATTGTTGTCGTTTGTTAAACAAAGAGAGCAACTTTGTGTTTCCACCCCCATCCTTTTATAACCATAAATGATCATTAACAATCATTGAACGATATATGTAATAATGTATGATGTAATACATGTAGTCATTTAGGTGTAGGGCGCAGGTATGTGTGCCGAAGGAGATAAGATTAAATGAGTCATCAGTATTATGATAAACAACACTGGCCTTACTACTACTACTTATTTAACAATTCCCCTGTGACCTTTGCAAACCACGACAAAACCGATGGCCAGGCCTTCTATTTTATGGCCAAGCGGGTCTGACTAATCCGACAATGTGGGCAAAACTGTGACGCGGAGAAACAAAGCACAGGAGCCAAACTACTCCAAACTGCACCTGTCCTACCTGAATAGGAAGCAGAGACCTAGAGGAGGATGAGATGATGGGGGGGGGAGCGAAACATGAACTGATCCACGAGTGTGTAGCCACACAAAACATTGGGTTTAAACCAAAACAGTATTAACCGCAGAAACCTGCTTGTCAGAGGTTCCAATGGAGCTATTGGCCAGCTAACCGCACGATGTGACCAGGCAATCTGTTCATTAACTTGGCTGTAACCACCTCTTCATTCACACATTACGTGTTGCTTTAGACTTCCTCCGCCGGAGACATATGGCTTACGGTAAGTGTCGGGAAAAGCTCCACCATTGGCTAGATCACCGGTGAACCCTGCAGCTTTATGTAATTGTTACCTGAATGTTGGATAACAGAGCGCTGCAATGCTCCTGTGCTCAGGCTCTTCAGCGTTAGGTAACAGAGTGAAGCAACAACAATGCTGTCAAAGTGTCAGAGAGGCCATGTAGAGCTCCATCTCCATCAGGGCAGCAGCACCACACAAAATGTTGGGATTTTTTACAGTGGCACTAATGCAGAAGAGAGAGGGTTGAAAGGCAGGAAATGTTGGAGTGTGGTGGAGTACAGAACTTAACCTGCTGACTAGCAAAAGCTCTTCACTATCATCAGCCAGTGGGGTGCCCAGAAATAGATAACATAAGTACAAGTGGTCTTTTCTGATCAGTATATCTATATATCCAAATAAATAAAGAAGTAAGAAAGAGAGAGAGCATCTGTGGACAAAGTCTAGGCAAATTTTTCCCAGAGTCCCATTTGTTTGTGCTGCTATGTTGAATACAAAATACATATATAAAAACACATGCTCGAATACCTGAAAGCAGTGGCAGGGCATACATCCAAACAAACTTACATCCAAGTCTAACGTATAACACCAGAGGGTATTGCGCAATTATTAAAATAACATTCCTTTCAATATATGTTCCTAGTCTAGTCTAGTGATGGGTTTAAATCCAGCTCCAAGAGCCGTGTGTGTAAGTTTAACTGAGCTGATCAAATGAATGTATATGCAACATTTGTAAAATGTTGCAAACTCTGAAAAAGAAAGTTTGCTTTATTTATAGCAGCATTTTTTGGTTCACCAGAAAAGCCCATCATATATATCTTTTCATCAGTAATGTAGGGATTGATGGCAATGTAAATAACAGTTTTTCTTTCTTTCAGTAATTGAGGGTTTGCCAAGGTTTGTCTACTTCCCTTGCAAAGGAAAACAGTGAGTGAATCATATGGCCGCAGCTTGCCACCAGAAAGACCAACAATAGAATATAGTTCAACAGTGCTGGCTCTATCATGCCTCAGTTAAGACTTTAGAACCGAGTTCCCATTAAAGTGTAACAACTCAACACAAGGTGCCAAATAAGAGCAATTACATTTCAGACCTTACCTGCAGATTCCAGCAGGACGTGATAGTCTGTTCCCCTCACAGCGGGTGTGTCGTCGGCGGGCTCCTCCCGTTCAGACTCCAGGTAGCGGTCCCAGTTCGACTCCAGCTTTCTCCTGGAGAACACCACCTTCTCACCCTCATCCCAGTCCAATGTTTGCCCATTCTCTTCATTATGGTCCTGACGGAAAGGAGTACAATATTGGATATTGAGAGTATATTGAGATTTATTTAAAATCAAAATGACTCTGTGACACAGTGTTCAAACTCAATTTTAATAAAGTCCTTGTAGAAAGTTTCCCCAATGTAAATATCATATTCCTATTAATTCATCTCATGATATTTTATTACAAATAAATACGATACAGAGCATCCTAATTCTTCCATGTTTGTCATGGTTTGGCATTTGGCCTATATTTTATTCGGCGAAAAAGTTTGAAGCACTTTGTTGAAGTTGACATAACAATTTTCATCTCACCAACTTGCCTCACGCTAACAAAATGGTAACGTAAGCTGCACAATCAACTAATGTTACAGAGAATGAATATAATTGTGTACACTTCAAGCAAGCACTTGATATTGAAGGGTTGTGTTAACTGCCACGCAACGTCAATAAAGAGCCCACTACTCACGCGGTGTTGGAAGCCCGATGCTGCGGCGTTTCCACCCCGTCCACGCCCACGATAATGGTCCCTTTTACCCCGGCCTCTGTGGTTAACGTTACCTCCTCGCCCTCGGCCCCGGTGTTCACCACCTGCGTTGTCGTTGTCATGTCGACCACCACCTCTCTTCCAACTGCCCCCTCTAACTCTGTTCCTTTCCTCCATCGCGGCCAAACGTAATACACAGCTATCCACAAGTTCAAAATGGTGTCTCGTTGAATCATGTCCTGCGGAAACGCGAACCAGACAATCGTTCCGTATCCAACTTCACTTTCAAAGGACATATAATTTTTATTTTATTTAAAAAATGTATGGAATTCAATTAAAGTTTTATTAGAAACTGATTTTTCTTTTTAATTCTAAACAAAATGAAAGACGAGGCAGTCATGACTTAATCTCATGTTTGTTATCTTTTCATTTCAGGGGAACCTGGGACAATTCTGAATGGAACAAGAGAAACAACATGCTGTAACATAAAAAAAATACCATCATCCAGCATCATGAGTGCAGAGGATCTACCAAACATCACCAGTACCTTTAGTAACAACACATCACATGCCAAGCCTTTCACCCACAGCCTGTGGGAGGTCATAACTATAGCGACGGTGTCAGCCATCGTCAGCTTGATTACTATTGTTGGCAATGTTTTGGTGATGCTCTCCTTCAAGGTGAACAGCCAACTCAAGACGGTTAACAACTACTACCTACTGAGCTTGGCCTTTGCTGACCTTATCATCGGAGTGCTGTCCATGAACCTGTACACCACCTACATTCTGATGGGCTATTGGTCCCTTGGGAGCCTGGCGTGTGACCTGTGGCTGGCACTGGATTACGTAGCCAGTAATGCCTCGGTCATGAACCTGCTGGTCATCAGCTTTGACAGGTATTTTTCAATCACTAGACCGCTCACGTACAGGGCTAAGAGGACTCCGAAGCGGGCCGCCATCATGATCGGAATGGCGTGGCTGGTTTCCTTCGTCTTGTGGGCGCCACCTATACTTTGCTGGCAGTACTTTGTAGGCAAGAGAAGAGAGTCTCCGGACAAGTGCCAAATACAGTTTTTCTCGGAGCCTGTGATTACATTTGGCACGGCCATCGCTGCTTTCTACATTCCTGTGTCTGTTATGACTATCCTTTACTGTCGGATCTACAAGGAGACCGAGAGACGGACAAAGGATCTGGCGGAGCTTCAGGGGCTCTCCACAGCGGATGTCTACGAGGGGTCCAGGCCCCAGAAAACCATCATTCAGTCCTGCTTTCGTTTCACCAGCGATAGAAGGGACAGGAGCCAGGCCTCCTGGTCTTCTTCAAACCAGAGCAACGCCACCAAGACCACCACGAGGTCAGAGGAAGACTGGGTCAAGACCAACCAGATAACGTCCCTCAACAGCTACACTTCATCCGAGGAGGAAGACCACCACACCTCCATGGACACGCCCCAGGGGTCACTGAAAGATCAAGGCACAGGGCCGAGCAAGAACGGAAAGGCGATTGACTCTGAAGAAGAGAGGCATTCCGGCACCCCACCAAAGAAGAAGAGCAAAAAGTGCATCTCATACAAGTTCAAACCGGCCGTCAAGGATCAGAACACAGACCCCGTCGTTGCTTCGCCGGACCCCGACAGCGTAACGGAGCATGCGGACAGCAAGCATGCTTCCCCCTCCCCCTCCGCCACATCCAAACCCATGGACCCTGTCCTCAAAAGCCAGATGACAAAGAGGAAGAGGATGGTGCTGATTAAGGAGAAGAAGGCGGCGCAGACGCTCAGTGCCATCCTGCTGGCCTTCATCCTGACGTGGACGCCCTACAACATCATGGTGCTCGTCTCCACCTTTTGCCACGACTGCGTCCCCACGTGGCTGTGGCACCTGGGCTACTGGCTGTGCTACGTCAACAGCACCATCAACCCGATGTGCTACGCCCTGTGCAACAAGACCTTCCAGAAGACCTTCCGCATGCTCTTGCTTTGCCAGTGGAGGAAAAAGAGAGGGGAGGACAAACTGTACTAGCGTCGTGGTCACACCCTGGATATCACCAACAGAATCTGCTGACATGGGTCAGAAAGCCAAATGCAGATTGAAGAAAATGACTACGGTGTACAAGGATGCGTTGATGGTCCTCTGAAGTTGCAAGAGCACAAAGTTGTACCAAAGTGCTGTTATACGGGTAGCTGGTATAAAAAGAATGAACTTTACCATGGTAGCTTCACATTAAGTATGTTTACGTGCAGTTTAATTCAGTTAAGGCTGAAGGAAAAGATTAAGGTCATACTCCCAGTATATTTACATAATAATTAGCATACAGTTACATGACCACTCAGATAATGGATGTATTCAACAGTAGTTAGATCAGTTGAGGATGTGACAAGCCGACAAAATCCAATCATAACATTTGGTGAAATTGACATGTGATGGATCAAAAGGTCTTGTCTTATGTTGTGTTGATTAACTTTGCAACCTTGAAAATATGTTGGGTTTCTTGTGGACTTGTTAGCAATTGTAGGTCAACAATGTGAAAAAAAGCACACTCTTGATGTATCTGGTGAATCGGCTGTTTCCGAGTGGATGTGACGTGATGCAAACACAGAATACATTGTCTGTGTTTAGATGACAAAGTACATACGATGATTGAGTTGTCTCTGGGTCCTAACATTATGACCCAGAATTAATTTGATAATCTAAGGTGTTTAAATCCCAGTTAATAATTTGTCTGATCACCTTAACCAGTTTGAGATTGCTTGATGAGTGTGCACGTAAATGTATTTGATTCCGACAATTGAAATAGATAAAATGTTCTCTCACCTGCACTGTGTATAATCGAGAATTGACAGCTTTAGCAATTTGAGATTTGTAAGGCGTTTGAAATGTTGATGATTCTGTGATTGACTTACACTATCAAGTATGAAATTCGCCTTGCCTTATTTAGGTTTTCTGAATGTTTATGTATGTAAATATTTATATGCCCCAACCATTACATTATTTGAACAGTTTTCAGTTTGAATGTTTTAATCTTGTGCTCAAAGGCTGATCAGCACAATGTTTACATTGCATTTTGTTTGTAGATTAATTTTCCTATATAATTGTTACGTGCTCATTGCACATCATTTCATAAATAATGGTAACAAGCCAACCTAGCATCAGTCTGAAAATAATTTAAAAAGATAGAACAGGATACATAATATATCCATCATCTTTCTTGAAGTCCATCATTAAGCTAATGGATAGATAATTCTCCCCCAGGACTGTGTCTTTATTTAGGTTCAAAGCTAATATTCTTTCCCCAGTATTGTGTGGTAATGAGTCTGCAAGCATGGAGAAGTTGAATACAATATGAACATGACAGATTTATTTTTCTGCACGACATATAGTTCTCTACCAAAAAACAAGAACACAATCTCGAGCCAAACTTGCGGAAATGGTTGGGCGAGACTGGTGACTACTGTCCCCCCCATCAGGGACTCTTGGGAGAAGTGGTACTCTTTTAATAGCGAGCTCCACCATCTCAACGGTCTCTGGGCTCCAGCGAGCTGGCGCTACGGCAACACCTCCCCGGTGACATGAACCTCTTATTAAGATGAGTCATAAATAACAACTGTTGCCCTTTCAGTAACCGGGGGTGATTCAGCCACGGCTGATAAAACGTGCATCAGGGACCACGCTAAACATCCGAGACCCCTGACCCTTATGATGGAGGTTTAGAGGGATGGGGCTTTGTTTTCAAAGCAAACACTGAAGAACTTCAAAATAGTAGTACACTACTTAGTGATTCAGTTGATTGCCCACCCACCCAGCCCTTTGAAATAAAGAAAACAGTGTGGTTTCATCATCTTAATGTATTTATTTGAGCTTTTAAATAAGTCTGTTTATATAATAACTAAAATTCAATTAATCTCCATTCACAGTCGCAAAAATCAAAAGGACAAAAAAAAAAAAAAAATCTCTGAATTGTAATAGAGGTCATCTTTCAAGTAGTGGAATAGGTTGTGACATTGTGTTTCCGAGAGTCAGCAGCAGTCGAGAATGCAGAAGAATATAGACTTTTGCTTAACCATGACGACTACAGTTATTGGACCAACATATGGTAATATTAAATAAAGTCATATATTTTAAAGAGAATTTTAAGATTTTACAGTTCAGTGCAAAAAGAAAAAAAAATCCTATATTAGACAGCCAGACTTAATTGGGGCAAAGGGAAGGTCCCTCTTGAGTGGGAAGGGGTGGGGGGGGGAACTGTACAACAGACTAGAAGTAAAGAAAACATAAGAGTCGTATTTTAAAAATGCATGCTTTCCCTGGTGCGATCCGTTCCTTCCGTTTTATGGACGAGCGGGCAGAGTGGGTCTTGGTACTACCTCCTTTTCACGGCGGGCCGGGTGCCTTTGCTGCTGCTGCCACTGGGCTTCCCAGAGCCCCTGGAGCCCCCAGAGAAGAGCTTGGTCATGAACTCGGACACGTCTGGGAGCTCTGGGTTGGGATTCAGCATGTTCATGGACTGTTCCATTTCCTGGAGGCGAAGGGAGAGGTTTAATACACACACAAACACAACCTTGAAGCAGGAACGGATTCAACTGCTGTTCATTAGCATATGTGCCTGATAGAAATGCAAAAAATAAAAATAAACATTTACATGTAAATATACATTAACAATACCATCAAAGCAGTCACAAAAGCATGGACACAATTATTACAAAAACATACATAACCACATGAATAAATACGATTACATGCAAATGATATGGAAATGAGCTGAGGCCAATGTATGTATGTATGTATGTATATATATATATATATATATTTGTTAATTCAGACAGTGAAGATCACTTGAACAAAGGGGTGACTCATAGCATGAGTTCATGACTCATGTAAAAGGAAAACGTTCCAGTGTTCTTTTCTTATTCAACTTAGTGGTTTAAATATAGGTTGTGGGGGTACTATAGATTTTTTACAGTTGCTCCGAATTTTGACTGAATGCTTTAGTGTTTTCAGCATCACTTTGGATAAAAGCGGCCGTCTAATGATTAAACGTAATGTATTGCACAAAAGCTGATCACACATCACACACAGGGGGGTTTGAAGCCATGGATGGGGTTTTACCTTTCTCATCTCTGGGTCATTGGTGTTGACGACCTTGGGCAGCAGGACGATGATGAGCAGGGGTAGAACCATCATCATCACCTATGAGGGGAGCAGTTAATAACAGCAGGGCAAAATACATCCACTGTAGGTAACGCAATCTTTTGTCATCTCAACACGATTCGAACACACACACACACACACACCACACCCCACACACACACACACACACACACACACACACCTAGGTACCACGCAGTATAACCTTTTCTGCCACTTTTCTCTGGTAGTCTTATTATTTAGTAAATAACTCAGGTAGATGAGAAAGTCCCACCATACCACACACTATGCAACTGCCAATAATCACCTTTTTTGACAGTAAGCTTATTAGGGATCATAAAGTATTTACCATGGGATTCATGAGGAAGTCAGTCCAGCCCCAAGTCTCTCTCTTTGTGAAGTAAATATTTGGGCCAGGAGATCTAATCTGGAGAGGGTAAGGCATTCGGATGACCTCTGAAGTCTTGATGTGGTTCACAAGACGTGCCCTGTGAAGAATGAAAGATGTTTTGACAATGTGCTGGTATCATGCATATCTTAATGCACAATGTATTGCTGTACACATGTATCACACATTTGCACCAAATTCTGAAAGTTTCAACCATACATCTCTGAATACCTCATTTTTCCTTTGGACGTGATATCGACGCGCACTGGATCAAATTTGTATGCTGGTGTGATAACTTCCACAACATAGGACCCTGATGGCACATCATTCACCGCAAAACTTCCATCGGTTCTGAAACAAATGGGTGAATAAAGAGGGGGAATATTATAGGTTTGTCATGATTATGTGCCATTTGTTTAATCGACATCGGTACCTTGGTCATCAATAAGAATGCTTTGGTTTCCATCAGGGTAAAAAGAAAAGCAACCTTCTGCACCACAACATCAGCCTCTCCTAATGTATAATTCTGAGGTATTCAAATACATTTATCGAGAAAGCGCAAGGTTGCTCCGTAAGAAGTTACAGTATAGAACTGAAAAAAATGAGATTTTACATCGCAGTGCTATGCAATAGAACAGCACAATGCGCTCAGTAAACAAGCGAAGATACGTTAGGCCTAACGTTGTGTATTCGACACAATATGTTGAATATATAATACAAGTTTATGTCAAAACGTGTGGTAGGAGTTGTGAGAAACCATGTCTAGTAACGCCAGTAAACTAGGACGCAGAGCTACATTGAGGAAAGCAGAGGGTTACCTAGCATGCTAGCTATACCGGCTAGCTAACCTTTTCT
The DNA here is from genome assembly GCA_900291075.1 of Melanogrammus aeglefinus. Lineage (NCBI taxonomy): Eukaryota > Metazoa > Chordata > Actinopteri > Gadiformes > Gadidae > Melanogrammus > Melanogrammus aeglefinus. The sequence goes on from OLKM01000894.1 coordinate 195,128, forward strand.
ACAAGTATTTGCATTTTCTGGGCGTCTCACCTCAAAAAGCCAACGTATTCTTCGCCTTCCACAAGAACTCGAGCTTTTGAAATCCAATCCTGTGTCCTCACCCCAGGAACTATTGCTCTTCCCCTCGATTTTAAAACGATCGCCATTTGGCAGTGTAGACAGACCCATACTAGGCCCCGTTTCCATATCGTTAAAACACCACGCCAAAACCAAATAGGCTTGTATAAAAAACAGGAACCGCGTTAATTCGTTCATTTTAAACATATCAATGAGTTACCGAAATAGTTTAACGTTGCTAAAACATGTAAGAAGAGTCACGATGTGATTACGGGAAGCAGCTGTCTCCGCTGAAAATAATGACGTCACTTTTAGAAATGAACTTTATTGACAACCAGTGTTTTGGCATTCATCCCCTCCTCTCCAGTGTTACGTAGTTCGTGAAATCGTTACAATCACAAGCATTAACTGAGAGTTCATTGTCATTTCTGAAAATAAAAACGACGTGAAACTTAAAGTAATACACTGATTATTTTTTAGTAATTTCAAACTAATGTTTAGTAATCAATTTCAAATGAATCATTTATGACAAGTAAAAGTTATAAAACATTTAAGGAAATGTATTTGGAGGGCTCTTTCGATGTAAAAATAAAAAGACAAATCCTCCAACCATAAAAATAACCAACAGAATGGTATTGAACAAAAAAACAAAAGGTTGCAGATCACTGTATTGCAGCAACTTTGAAAAAAATATCCAAGACATATTTGGTTTTAATTTTTATTTTGTACAGTCAATTGTCATATTAAGGCAAATTGATGAAAGAAATAAAACCCTAATAACTTAAGACTGCTGCAGTGTCAAGTTCTTGATCAAACCTCAAGAGTCCAAGTGCAAAACACAACAGTGGGGCTCATCACATCCATCCATGCAGGTGTCGTTGCGCTTCAAGTGGTGCGATAAGGAGCACAACATCGAGCAAACACGACCTTCGATGAGGAAGGTCCGTTTTAATGCCCCTTAAAAAAAAAAAAAAAAAAGACAATCCACTTCAATGTGAAGCAGTCATTTCCTGTTCCGTGTGAGGCTTTTGGCAGGAGGGTGGTTTGAACCCTACTTTAGTGTCTGTGTCTCGACATGAGGGAGCTGCGTGAAGTGCATGGTTCATGCAAGACGTCGGGAGTGGCGGATTGCACCTGTCCAGTGCTCCCACGTTCCTAATTGGCCCAGTGTGCCGTGACCGCGTGGATCGCAGCCGTGGTTGGTCCGGCTCTCGTTGGCCCCGCCCACGTTGTGCCTTCCACAGCCGTCAGCGGAGGTGAGATAGGCTCGACTCGATGACCTGAAACTCAAGGATGTGCTTCATTGAGACACCGGCAATGACAAAAAAAAAAACATTCTTATCATCTAGTGTTGTTTTTTAAAGCTTCTATACACTTAAAAAGTGTAGATGAAGCACGTTTCAGCTCAAATTCTGAGCCAAGAGTTCTAGGAATGAGCAGCACCTGTTATCACATGGTTAAGACCCACTGCTACTTTGTGATACTTGTTTATCTTCCAACAGTTTTATTCTAATGAGGGTCTAATTTGAGTATCTTTCACAGAGTGGCATAGATAACTATGTTGACGATCCTTAAAGACATATAACCATGTTTAAACGAGGATGTTGGGTGCGGTTCAAAGACCCAACAAGCAATTTCAAATAATTTCAGCTTATTGAAAGAATTAGAAACATGTTTGAATTCAAGACATGTAATCAAAAACACAATTTAAATAGACACCTTCATGGTGCAAAGAGGAATGTTTGGACATTTCACATCTAACGACATTTTAGTGAAAAACGCAGTGACCTAGAACCATCATTAAATAATCACAGAGTACATCATGAGAGTTCACCTTTGCCATCTCTCCCGTGGTTCCTGGGACTGAACATAACCGGCCTCCCTCCTGCCACAAGTCCTTCAGCTGCTGCTTCAGGACTTCAACGTTCCTACGACCACAAATCAAATCAGCCTTTTTTTCATTCCACAATCTAAGTTGATTACAGAGACAAAAAACAAAAACTAAAAAAGGAAAAGACCAGACAGCGAATTGAGAGAGATATACTCCAAGTTCTCTCGACAAGGTCATTTAAAGAAGGCTAGTTGCTGGATTGTGTTGCTCAGGATTTAATAAACTGTTATACAAAGAACCCTATATTTAACTGCATCTTAAACAGGGTTAGAACCCGACAGTGAATCACAATAGGTGCTTTCCTAAACAAACACTAAATGTAATTTCAACCATGTTAAATATTGTTCCAATTGTAAACAACACATTAATATTTTCCAAATTAGGAGAAAATGTGTCCCATTAAACCAGACCAGTATTTCCATTGTATAATGTGTTGCTCTTTGAGAGAGTACCCACCTCTCTTCCGAACAACTGCTTGGCAGGCTTTTGCCACTTGTGGAAAGTTCCGGCAGCCATTTCCCGATGACTGATTGAACCCAGTGTAAACCAATGATTAAGTGCCTGGGGGACGCAGACAGAGAAACCGTGCAGCTTCATGAAAACATTCAATCAAAAAAAGGAGTGAGATGCGTTTGCTGAAAACACAATACGACCACTTACTCCTCATATGTACTGGCAAGAATGACTTTGACCTGCGGTAAGAGATCCACACAGCAGCCAAGCGATACACACGTTGCTTCGTCTTGAAGGCTGCAAAAAACAATGGATGTGGCGATCTTAATGTTATCAAGACGTTATAAAATAACGACTAAACTCAATTGTAAAAAATATTTAAAAAAAAAAAAGGTATAGAAATGCCTCCAGACTTACTTTTTAGTTAGCATAGGTAGGCAGTCAAGAAGCACGCCAGGGTCTTGAATTCTGAAACGATGCAAACAAAAAAAATACATGAATGTGTGCCAAACACATTAATGCATCTTAAAACACGATACATGAGTGGTGTTAGCACAAGCACCACAGACTAGGTAACCTAGTCTGGTAAGGTAACCTCTACAAATGATTTAACAAATAAAGTTTCCCATTTGTGTGACGATATACAAAACGTATGAATAAGATCTAATAAAAATGATTTGTGAACAAAAAGGATCCCAAAGAACCAAGTGTATACGGAGTGAATTTTTAAAAAATACCTGATCAGGTAAGCCACAAATTCGCTGGCGTTTCTCCGCCAAAGTGTTAAAGCTACATTCAATCGGAGGCTCCTTCCAAACAGTACATGAGACATCGCTTCATGGTCCTTTGATAGCTGGCAAAAAAAAAAAAAAGCAGACATGGTGATTTAAAAACAATTCAATAATTAGACACGGGGAAAAACGTTGCAGATTCCTGGGAACACGGAGGCCGCATTGTATCCTTACCTGAGCCATGGCATCGCTGCATTTGGAGCCAACCCCTGCCATCTTGGAGGCCTCTCCAGTGGTCAGTGGGTGGGCACATTTGTCATTGTAGTGAACGCCCCACATGTCTTCGGAGGAGGCCAGCTCATTCTCCTTGTTGGCCATGCCAGAGTCACAGGCCTGGTCTGCTACTGGTGCGGCTTGGCACCGCAGTTTCAGGTTGCCCCCAGTTGATGGAAGTCCTTTGCGTTTTACCGACGACACTCGCTTCGCTATGCCTCGTCCAGATCCCCTGTGATTCACTTGATATCTGCCGACAAGTGAAAGCAAAGTTACTCACTCGCTCGCTGTGTAAGAAAAATGCACAAACGAACAACCGGTGCCACAGTATGCGATAATGAAGACTTCAAGGTGCTTTTGCGATGACATGCATCAGTGGCAATGCTGAACCAAAGAGGCTCATCTGTATAGATAAGTGCTGTGGTGATGAAAAGCTATTATATACACATAGGCGAGTTCATTGTTGATATTATGATACACATTTGAGAGACCACAACCTCCAATGCTACAAGCAAAGAAAGCTCACAATGGCTTGTTTAGGTTGAATAAATATGAACTCAAAGGTAAGCGTATGAACACACTTTAATGGCGAGGGAGCACTCTCCAAAAGGATGTTTTTCAATCTTTGTGGTGTATAAAGAGTATAAAGAATTCAGAGTCACCGCCATGGTGCAGTATGATAAGGTGATAGGGTGACTTGATGGTCCAATTATGGATAGTGATTATCTATTGAATGAGGATAGTTGTGATGATGGTCAAATGATCCTTATGGAAGTGGATCAGTAACTCACCTCTCATTATCTAACGCTTCCTTATTTAAAAAATCCACCTAAAACAAAAGGATAGGAAATAAAGCCAAGGACATGGTCAACTTGATTTCAGTCGTTAACACAACCTGATATGACAGTTAACTTGAGACACACCCACCTGCTTCATGTTTTCCTTAACATCAATATGCAGATTGGGTCGCAAATGGCCATCACGTCTGTTGTGGTTTAAATCATGATATTGGCGCACCCTCTCGTCATAATCTCCAGCGGCCATAATAAGAGACACTGTAGCGCAAACAACCAAGGTTGGGGAAATTAGTTAACCACATTAGTCATATAAAACTTTGCATGAGGTGTCATAAAACTTTATTTCGGTTCAGTACATTCAGCATGTGTATAGCCTTAACCTTCAAAGTTAAAACATGATCCTTTGGATCCTTGCCTAAAACCGTCAACGCAGTAGCTCATATATGAACCAAAAACTGTTTGGTTAACAAGGCGTGGGCTAATGTTTACGAGGCAAACATTAGCCCACAGGTAGCTAATGAAAGCAAATACTTTACATCCTCGGTCGGGCGATTAATTTGCCACATCGCGTTGACGTCCTTAAGTCTAAAAGAGTAACCCTAGACATCTTAACTGCAACACTGCATTGCGTTATCCTTGGTTACAGTGAACAGCTGACCGTAAGCTTAATACCAGAGCTAATAGAAAGTATGTACAGGATCCATAAGCAAGAGGACTGGGCCGCTAGGCTACACAACTAACGTTAGCCCGTTAGCTGTCAGACTTGGATATACGCCTGGAAACCATAGATCAGAAACGATAATAGATGACTTTGAATGAATACTGACCGTTTCATTTTGAAAAAGCGCCTTGCCAGGTTTTCAGTGGTATCTACAAAATTATGAGTTTGGTAAACTCAACTAGCTGCTGTTTTTTTTCTCACATGCTAGTCCGATAGCTCGTCAGAGTTACCATTCAAATGAATACACCGGGAGCGCGACGCATTATGGGATTTATGTCTTCACGCCTCAAACCGAAAACAGCGACCTCTAGTGGTCAGAATAAATGTTCAGAAATATCACTCGCCATCATAACACTCGCCATCTAGTGTCCTAATAATATACCTCAAAAAGCCAGTAAACACCGCGGCCATTTATAATTGGTTGATTTATAATTGATTTTTATGATTTATGGTCTCTCTTTTGAGCCACCTTCTTCATTGTGTTGAAATGTTCATTGTCTATCTATGCGATCAAGGTGTCTCCAGACTATACGTGACCACAATAGATTAAGGCGAACAGGGGCCTATTAATGACGCAGATATTTGGCATTACTGTGTTGTAATTAATACCAATCTAAATTATATTCTATTTTATGGCAACGTGTCTTCAAACTGTTGTTTATTGCAAAGAGATGGCGTGACCTCGCCGGCACTGTCACTATGGGAAGAAAATGCATGATTTTTCGTTCTCTCTCTATGTAGAGAATAATCTTGTATTACCTTCAGCATGCCTTCTTTTTACCCATAATCAAAGGTAACCTGCAACCCGATTCATTTTAAAGCCTCAATATCACAATGGAAAACTGTGAATGTATGGTTCTTAAAGTTCCAGGTCAGGGTAAACAACGCTCTACAGATTATTCGTTTAGTTTTCAAAATAACGTCCACTAGATGGCAACAAATCTCTGTGGCCACTGTACATCTTGTTTGTCTGGCTGACTTGACGTCTTGCTGCCCGGTAGCTGGAGGATTCGGTTCAGGACAGTCCAGGGATCGGCCAATGAGGAGCCACAGTTCTTTCCATTCTGTTCAGAGAAAGCCAATGCAAGGAGCGAACTTGAAAGGCTCACTGCCAGATAGGGCCAACATTGAAAGATATGCTGCAGGTTTTAATTGTCATGAGTCTTTATCGTTCCAGGTCTGGTTCTGTTCGGTTCTGTCCACCATCCCTTGATCACATCCTGATATACACTGAGTTCAGTATGGCACTGGGCAGTAACATGGCCAACAGGACCTCTCTAGAGAGCCTTAGTCCTTGCAAAATGATCTTTAAAATTTAAATAATTATGTGTAATTCATTGTACATTTCAAGAGGTATAAGGGTTACAAGGGGTATATTTTCGGATAAAAAAAAGATTTTATCTCTCACCGTTGACTTCTGAGGTCCCCTGTATTGATTCATGAATATGGGCAGGAACTTGCCCCATAAAGTTAGCTGTGATGCAATCCTGCCGGGCAAATAATATTTCAAACTTAAAACCAACTTGCCTATAGAGTGACATTTGTTCTTGGCTCAAGCATGTATGACCCTCGCACTATATTCTACAAGGCTTTTCTTCAACACGATTGCAACAAACTTTGTCTTATTTTCCTAACATTTAGAGTCAATTAGGCTTACTCCATATGTGTCTTGGCCTGGAGGTCTTCAAAAATCAATTTTGCTTCCTCACAAATCCGTATTTGCAATTCACAGGAAACAGCAGCCTCACCTCTCTTCCTGTCAAGAGAGGGAGGCCGTGTTTACACTAAACTTGACACCCAAAGCCTCAACAGACATTTTCATTGGACAGTGCCATGGGTCCTGAGCTGGTTCCATGCTCTCGATTGTACTTGGCAAGACCCCACCACACTGACCCAATGCATCAATGCATGAAATCCACCATAATACCAGTATGGTATGCTCAACTGGTAGCTTTAGGACTTGATTCAAGTTTCTTTCAAGGTTGTGTATTATATAGTTTAATGAGGTTGGACTGGCAGAGGGGGGGGGGGGGGGGGTCATAATACTGGGATTTGTGACTTGTTGAACTCTGAAACATGTGATGTGTCATAACATGAAGGACCTCATCATAATGGTCACTGTTTAGTCAGAGCCCCATGCAGGTATCTGACTACCTGAACCTCCACATTGACCTGTCACTTGACACCATGTGTTCAAACCCTTCAGGACAGGGGTCTAAGCCCACCACAGTGAAGTCAAACAATGGTGGGGGATCCCCCTCGCTCAGACAGCGACTTAGGCTCAGCGATCATTCAATTATGAATATAGCAGCCATCTCTAATGGAAGCCTTGCGACACGATTTGTCCCAGGTCCGGAGATCAGATCTCCTCACTAGCCTTCTTTTGGAGACGAAAATGAAATAAAGTTGATGAGAAGTGTGAGTAAAGTTTAAGAGTGTCAAGCCTCATCCTTCAACCCTTAAATTTGGAAATTTAACAACCTAGGGATACGCAATATCACAATAACACTTTGGAGATATGAAAACGGTAACGGCCGGTTGGAACGACAGGAAGTAGAACTCAAAAGTTGTCTTTACTAGTAGAAAAAGGGTCGTCACACAGGTTATCAGTTCGATGATCGGGCGTAACAAATTGGCAGGGAGAAGGCAAAAGGCCCAGAACAAGCAGGAATCAAAAAACACAAAGGGTAAAATATCGCTAGGCATGCTGGAACGTTTGACACAGAGGAACAAAGACGAACTGGCACAGAGGGAGGGAAACACGCTGACGAAATACACTAGGAGGGGAAAGATGACGAGGGATAGGTGAACACAATCAAGGTGAGAGAGGACAATCACAGAGGCGGGAAACTCAAGGGCAGGGTGTGAAGTGTCTGAAACGAGAGGAGATGTGTAAGACATGGTGGATTATCAACCATTGAGAAAAAAGTGAATTAAACCAATAAACACATAGCTGATATGCAGGGCGAGGCGTAACAGGACAAAGTGCACCAGGGATTCTTGCACTTACGCATGCGCACGTAAACACACATGCATGGAGAATGTTAGGCTTAACTATGTGTATATTTGTGCTCATGCACATTTGATGTGAATGTGTGTTTTTGTTATACACTCATTTCAGTGAGCACTGGAGTATGTCCTCAAAACTTTATGACAATGTGAATTCCTCCATGCCTCAAAACGGAAAATATTTATCAAGGAATGTCTGTCAAAGCAATGCAAACTTCAGATTAACGTACGATTGGTTTTAAATGTTGCCAAACATGCCAGCATCATTGTCAAGACAGCTAAATAACAACACGGCAATAAAGTTAACTTGAATATCAATATCATTAATGATTGATTGATTGATTGATTTTATTTGACAATTTTGATATAAAATATGAACAGCACTCAGTGTCATACATTTAAATACATAAATAATCAGGGATGACACAAAAAAGCCTGAAGGCTTATTTCCATTATGATTACCCATAACACATCACTGACTACAGAAAAGCTGTATGATTACGTTTGTTGATTATTATTCTATTCTTGGATTCAATTTTATTTAATTAAATAGCTTTAACCTTGATTTTATGTGTATTATATATATTATCGACTGTATTATCTTGAGTTAAGTGCAGTAATGGAACATTGCTGACACAGAAACGGTTTTGTCACCATAATACAAACCACAACACCTGAATCTAGGCTTGCCGCTCAAACAACAATGTTATAATCACCCACAAACATCCCATAGCCCTGTGTGCCTGGCTGCCAATACTCTCACCCACTGAAGCTGCTCTGAACAAGCTTGACTCTAAACAAGCTTTCTGCTACTGTCTCGCTCACCCTTCACATCTGAATGGGAAATAATTGTGCACACCTGGTCATCCCCTGGATCACTGGCCATTTTACAAAAATACCAGGCTGTGGTGTGTGTGTGTGAATCAACCGAGATTGAATACAAAAAGGTAAAACAGCTGGGGATTTATG
>OLKM01000895.1:0-14006 GCA_900291075.1 Melanogrammus aeglefinus
TTACAGCGGTCAAGTTGGGTGTTCACAAAAGTACAGACGGACCAATTGCGAACTACTTCAGCTGCTGTTGCCATCTCTCCAAGTTATAAAGTAGCTGCACCAAACCAATCGGAATAAGTAGGCCTATATACATGTAGATTATAGCGGACTACACCAACTTTTTCTATTCGCATGGAATTCTATTCCCGAATCAGAGAATTGTATTCTGAATTGAGGCGTATATATGATAATTATTTTTTCGATTGAGCTGTTCTTGAACTTCTAATCGGATCAGAAATGTCCATGTAAATCTCTACATTGACCATGCTGTTATTTTGATGTTATTGTGTAGAATTTAGATACAACCATGATGTTACTCAATACATTTTGAAAATGTTAAGCTTTGCATATTTCATTTTCATTGTGTTGGGGCAATGGTGGGGCTTGAAAATCCCCCCTTGTCCAAAGTGGAGGATGACCGAAAAAGTTTGAGAACCACTGCTTAACACTCACCTTCACCCATCCCCTTAACCTCACCCTCCACTCATCTACCCATTGCCATCAAGTCCATCTGGTCAGATCAATGACCTCCCCCCATCCTCATGTGAGAGCGACCTCCCGGGGGTCCCCTCCACTCACGTCAGCGTCGTTGGTCATCTGCTCGCCGGTGACCATGAGGCTCTGGTCGAACTTGACCATGGGGTTGTACGGGTACTTGAGGCGGACCTGCTTCCCACAGGCCCTGCTCCTCAAGGGTCTCCCTGGCGGTCTTCCACCTTCACAGGGGCACCCTGGGGAGTACAGCGAGGTTAGAGACCGGACTCAACACGGGGGCGTCATAGTGGAGCAGTGAGCGGGCCGCCGGACGGTGTTTGAGTACGGGCTCCCGGTTAAAGCCGGCTGCAGCCTTTAGAGTCCTGAGGTTTTATTTTACCTTAATCACGTGTGTTGAGTAAATCTGAATTAAATTGTAATCAAACAAAGGATACGTTGGCGTTTTAATCATTTTTAAATTGACCAAACTCGCCGTTCACTGGGCCAGTTATTGCAAAGCCATACAGAAATGTATACTTTATTTGCTGTGATTGTACCTCAAGTTGTCCAAGAATAACGTACTAGGCCTAGATGAGAGAGTATATTCTTAAGAGTGAGGTAGAAGTAAGCGTGAGATAGGTGGCTCTCCAGAGGCTCAGAGACACATCTGGAGGAGGCACTCAGCCAACGCCAGCATGGCCACCACAGCAAATGGCTAGTTTCATCATCTCGGGCTTTACGTCAACTGTGAAGGAGAAGGAGAGCATTGGCCATAAAACACATTGACGTTCAAAATGTAAACAAATTCAAAATGTAAATTATAGTTAACATTTTTAATTGAATAAAACTAAATTATTAATTTAAATTCAAGTTATAAAATTATGACAAAGTAATTGGTGAGAAAACATAAAGTTGCCTCAACGAGATGACTCTCAGCGCGGCAGGTGTTCTGGAAAGGGGGTTGCTTCTCATCAGCAGTAAGACTCAGTTGACGTGTGAACCACAGAGTGCTGAGCGGGTCCTTTTATACGCCGCGTGATGTCTGAAATCTGCGTTCCCGTAATTCTCCTCCGTAAATCAACACAAACAGAGTTTCCATAAAAGGTGATAACAAGCAGTTTTAATAATAATGACCTCAATACAATGTCATTTGAACGATTAAACACGTGTAATCAGCAGGGAACAACGATGTGGTGTGCTAAACTTGGAGATCTTGATAGAACAAAAGGAAGGACAGAGACGATACAGAAGGCAACAGATTTTGCATCAGGGGTATAAGCCAACATAACGGCTGCACTACAGGGTCTCAGTGTTGTCATTCCACATGTCCTTCAAACGTAAAAATTCATCTTTCAGTTAACTGTGCTGTTCCAGTTTGTAACTAAAGCTTTGAAATAATCTTCACGAAAAACAACAACTAGGAAGCACATTGCAGACTGAAACTTAGTGTTTTGTACAGTTTGGTTACTGAATTTTGGTTACTTATGCATTCAGCAGGAAAAGGTTTATTGTGGTGCTGCACTTTTAAAGTGAAGGAGTTTTGGGGGAATTCTTGAATAAACATAACTTCTATCCAAACGGTAAACGTATCACAAATCACTATTTAGTCACTGAATTTCCTGACAACGCAGTTTATAGTAACTAAAATGCCTTCCTTCACCGCTGGTCTGCATGTTTTTTCTATTCATTTAAAATGATTTACACAAGACCATGAGGTCACCTATCTTTTATTTTTTTTGTACGATTAAGAGATCGATGCCCTTCATTTTTTCTTTTATATTTAGAATCTCTAACTTTCTTACCAAACAGTCCTGTGATGCGTGGCCCAGTAGAATTACCGATGGGATCTGATCCATGTTGTACCTAACAGACAGCAGGCATTCAAACTATCCCCGAACAAAACACAAACCGGATCAACCTGTTAAGGGTACGGAACGAGGAGGACCCCAAAACGCTGACAGAGAGAGCTGAGACAGGGTGGAAGGGAAGATGGGTTTATTCGGGCAAGGGGAAGCAACAAGGCGGGACTGGGCGAGCGGGGGTCAGGCAGGCGAGGGTTCAGCAATGGAGAGGCAGTCAGGCAGTCAGGGGCTCGGCGGTAGGCGGGTAGTCAGGCAGGCAGGGGTTCAGCAGTTGGTGGTCGGAGTGACGGACGGAGAACTGCAAACGGAGGAAAAGGGTTATTGGAGGACAGGGAAACGAGCTAGGCTAGGATAACGCTGGTAAGACAATACTAACTGGGTAGTGGTAAATGAAGAACTGGCACTGGCTGAACGGAGATCCCTGGCTGAAGTAGGGAATGGTAATTGCAGATTGCAGACAGGTGGGCAGAGGAGATGAGGACCAGTGGCGCCAAGCAGCCACTAGTTGGGGGTGTTGGACCGTGTGGCAGGACGTGGCGTAACAGTACCCCCCCCTCTATGGACGCCTCTTGGCGGACGCCCAACCACGGGCGGGAGATCTCGGTGGTAGTCCTGAATGAGTGAGGCCATCCAGAATACGATTCCGGGGAACCCAGAAGCGCTCCTCAGGACTGTACCCCACCCAGTCAACGAGGTACTGGTGTCCCCAGCCGCGGCGCCGTACATCAAGGAGGCGATGGACCGTCCACACTGGGTGGTTGTCAATAACTCTGGGAGGAGGTGGAGTTGGGGGGAAGGAGCCAAGGGCTGGTGGAGACGGGCTTGGCATGGGGAGACATGGAGGGTCGGATGCACCCAGAGGGATGGGGGAAGTTTGAGACGAACGGCACAGGAGTTAAGGACCGTCTGGATCACGAAGGGACCAATAAAACGGGGAGAAAGTTTTGGGAGGACTCCCTTCAAGGGAAGATCTTTTGCCCGAAGCCAAACCCTCTGTCCGGGAGCGTACTGGGGGGCAGGTAGGCGACGCTTATTGGCCTGCAGCTGGGAGCGGGAGGATGCGCGGAGCAGCGCAGCACATGCGCGTCTCCATGCGCTATTTCACCCTCCAGTCCAGGGAAAAGGTGTGGTTGATATACCAGTGAAGCCATGAAGAGGGAAAGTCCCGTGAATGCGTTCACCAGGGTGTTGTGGGCATATTCGACCCAGGGGAGCTGAGAGTTCCAAGAGGTGGGACTGGCGTGGGTGATGCAGCGGAGTGCAGCCTCCATCTCCTGATTGACTCGCTCGGATTGTCCATTCGACTGGGGGTGAAAACCGGAAGAGAGACTGGGCGTGACACCAAGAGCCTTACAGAAAGCCCGCCAGACTTGGGAGGAGAACTGGGGACCTCTGTCGGAGGCAATGTCTTTGGGAATGCCATGCAAGCGGAACACGTGACCAACCAGGAGGTCGGCGGTTTTCCTTGAAGAGGGAAGCTTGGGGAGAGCGATGAAGTGCGCTGCCTTAGAGAAATCGGTCAATCACCGTTAGGATGGTGGTGTTACCCTCGACGTGGGTAGGCCAGTGACGAAGTCCAAAGGCGATGTGCGACCAAGGACGGCTAGGATGGGTAGGGCCCGCAGAAGACCAGAACAAGGGCGAGTCGAGGTCTTATTCCGACTGCAGACCGTACACGCAGAGATGAACGAGCTGACGTCCACATCCATGGTTGGCCACCAAAATTGCCGATGGAGAGAAAATCCAAGGTGCGGGTGATGGCCTGGTGGTGCAGGTTACCCATGAGGAATGCGCCCAGGCCAGTACCCTGGACCGTACCGGGTCAGGGATGAACAGGCGGTTAGGGGGACCGGTTAAGGGGTCTGGCTGCTGTCCCTGCACAAGACGGACCGCAGACTCCACCTCCCAGGTGAGAGAGGCGATCAGGCACGCGGGGGCAGTATGGTTTTGGGTTCTGTGCAGGGGTCTTCAGGGGAGTACAGGCGGGACAGGGCATCCGGCTTAACATTCTGGGAGCCGGGACGATAGGTGAGGGAGAAGTTAAACCAACCGAAGTATAGGGCCCACCTGGCCTGTCGGGAGTTCAGCATCCTTGCTGACTGGATGTAAGCCAAGTTGCGGTGGTCGGTCCAAACGATAAACGGATGCTCCGCGCCATCGAACCAATGTCTCCACTCTTCCAAAGCGAGTTTGACAGCCAAGAGTTTGCAGTTGCCGACTTCTTAGATTCGCTCAGGCGGAGCCAACCTTCGGGAGATTAAGGCACAGGGGGGGAGCTTGTGGTCGGAGGAGGATGGGAGCAGATATGAAGCGCCACTTGAGGCCCTGGAAGGCGGTCTCGGCCTCTAGCATCCAAGTGAAGGTGTTCTTGGTGGAGGTCAGGGCCGTGAGGGGTGCCGCGACTTGGCTGTAACCGCGTATACAACGACGGTAAAAATTGGCGAAACCCAGGAACTGCTGCAACCTCTAGCGGGTAGAGGGAGAGGGCCACTCGGCAACCGCAGAGACCTTGGAGGGAGCCATCTCAACCTGGCCCTAATGTAACCCAGGAAGGAGACAGACGAAGCGTGAAACTCGCACTTCTTATATACTTCTTACATATAGCCTGTTTTCGAGCAACCTCTGCAGAACCTGTCTGACATGAACCCTGTGTTCCTCCATGGCCTCCATGGAAAAAAAAAGGATATCGTCAATATAGACGAAGATGGTGTGGTTCAACATGTCCCGGAGGACATAATTCACCAAGGACTGGAAAGCAGCTGGGGCATTGGTGAGACCGAAGGGCATGACTAGGTACTCGTAGTGACCTAGCGGGGTGTTGAACGCGGTCTGCCTCTCGTCTCCCTCTCGAATACGGACCAAGTGATACGCGTTGCGCTGATCCAACTTTGAAAAGACAGAGGCTCCGTGGAGGGGGACGAAGGCGGAACTGATGAGGGGCAAGGGGTACTACTGTGTCCTCATCGTGATTGTCATTCACGGCCACGGTAGTCGATGCAGGGAGATGCAGTGAACCGTCCTTCTTGCCGACAAAGGAAAATCCCCGCTCCTACGCGGGTGAGGGAGGGACGGGCGGATGATTCCAGGCGGCGAGAAATTCACCGACTGTTAAGGGTACGGAACGAGAGGACCCAAACGCTTGACAGAGAGGAGCTGAGACGGGGTGGAAGGGAAGATGTGTGTTTATTCGGCAAGGGAAGCAACAAAGCGGGAATGGGCGAGCGGAGGTCAGGCAGGCGAGAGTTCAGCAACGGAGGGGCAGTCAGGCAGGCAGGGGCTCGGCGGTAGGCGGGTAGTCAGGCAGGCAGGGGTTCAGCAGCGGGTGGTCTGAGTGACGGACGGGGAACTTCAAACGGAGGAAAAGGTTACTGGGAGGACAGGGAAACGAGCTAGGCTAGGATAACGCTGAACTGGCACCGGCTGAACGACGAACTGGCGCCGGCTGAACGGAGATCCCCGGCTGAAGTAGGGAATGGTAATTGCAGATTGCAGACAGGTGGGTAGAGAGATGAGGACCAGTGGCGCCAAGCAGCCACTAGATGGGGATGTGTGACCGTGTGGCAGGACGTGGCGTAACATCAACCATTCCTTCTGATCTCCGTCCCGCGCCCGCCCCATGGGGCCCTATTCAGCCAATCAGACACCTTTGGCTTCCGGCCACTCGGGTGAAGCAGACACACCACACCCCAGAGTGGGCCCCCCTCCACGTCGCTGTGGGTGTGTACGGCCATGGTAAAAGAAGGTGCGGGTGGGGTCGGGGTCATCGGGTTCCATGCCACCCACATGTAAAGGAACCGAACCTCCGCGTCCAGCTGTTGGCAAATGTTCAACTCCTGTGTCGCGAACGCACGTCGGTCAGTAAGATATAGGAGTATTTTTTGTATTGCTTACATACTGCGTGTAATGACTCAAAAGTTATGGTTGTATATTAAACTCAGGAACCAAACCCTGAACACCGAACAGAAAGGGCAGCTGCCTGCGGCTGTTGCCTACTTTACATGAGCAATCCCAGCTAGTCAACAATTATTCGCCGAAGGCGAAGTGGATAGTGGATAGCATCGATCTCAACTAAACAAGATTTACAAATGGATTGGAGGTTTGGCGATACTATTGTACTATTGTACTTCTATGATTTCTGAGTCTGTGACTGTAGCAAAACGAGAGTTTGCGCCCGCCATATTTGCGACAATCATTATCCGAGAATCGTAGGTGGATAATGAAGATTATCCCGAGATAGCGAACCAATCAGATTGCGCCATCTAGAGAGGTTTCTGTGTAGTATGTACTAAAGGATATTATACACTACTTTATGGCATCTGAAGAGCAAAGCCGTTTTTAGTTCTCTCTAAAGAAGGGCGGGAGTGTAGGTTACACCCCCTGTTCTACATGGCTTGCTAAGGGGTATTATTGATCCTGGATCCAAGACGTCGGACCCCATGTCCAGGTCATAACCCATGGCATCATGGCTGCCTGTGAGCGCACAACGCACATCCATCATACGCACACACTCGCCGTTGTTACAGTTCACTGAGGCTGCAACACTTGCAACTCATGTGTGGTAAGTAGGCTAATTATAAATAATGGTTAAATGTATTCATGATGCAATTCAATACAATTTGATTTGTATAGCCCTTAATCACAGGTGCAGTCTCCGGGCTCAGGCCAAATATGTACGTTCCCCCCTCCCCCCGACCCTAGCCCCCAAAAAAACTCCCTTAATTAGCAAGGAGGAACTCTTGAGAAGGACCGCAGAATTGGGATCCTTCCTTCCAGTGAGTATTCTGTATGTCTGTGTTGTCTTTTATCAGCCGACCAGGCTAGCTGGATGTCAACAAAAACATGGTCCTCAGTGCTGCAGCCTTCCTGGGATAGCCAGATTCCACAGTGAATCGCGTTGCAGTCTGGATGGCAGTTTGGCCATCCAATCAAGGTTGTCGTTGCCTTCCGGCAGATTTTCAAAAGAAAAGGCAGAGAACGACTTGTAGCAGCTAATCCCAACCCCACCTGGTGGCATAAAATCTCATCTTTAGCTGTACACTTAAATAATCAGTCTGAGAAACCTTTTCAGATATACATAAATCTACTTATCAGCCATGTTTGGTACTTATTAGGTCATGAGGAGGAATGCTCGTCCACCATATGGTCTCATGTTAACAGCCATTAATGGCTGTGGAGAGTGCGTGGATGATGGCTGGTTTAGGCAGCCTCACCTGTCAAGAGTCTTATTGGACTCTGGGACTGGGTGAAGCTGCATGGTAGTGGAGCACCCTTGTCATGTTCATTTGCTGCGACTTCCACAATAAACCGGATTTCTAACCCCACCAGACTGCATCCCCTAGGTGGAGTTTGGCTAAGGACCTCGTTACGACGGCCTTTTTCTCACATTTTTCTGCACATTGGATGTATGTTCACACACACAAAACGGCACAAACAAGAAGTAGATGCTTAAAATTCATTTATTCAAGAATGCTGGGAAGGGTTGTGTGGTGGTTGTGTGTCCGCCAGTAGGAGGCGGAACCCGGGGAGAGGGCGTTTAGCGCGCCAAGGCGAGGCCGACCATGTTCGTGGCCCGGCTGAAGATGGAGTAGTACTGCCTGATGAACACGTCTCCCAGGATCCACAGCTTGTCGCCTCCGGACTCCATGCCGCTGCGGCAGCCGAAGTGTTTGGACTGGGGGGAGAGGGAGGGAGATGGAGAGGGGGAGAGAGGAGGGAGGGAGGGAGAGAGACTGTCGAGCCGGGCGGTTTTCTTATTTACGAGATGAGTGCTTCATCTTCCACGTATGGACAATGTAGCTTCCAAAATCAAATCAGTTTCCGCAGAAATATTCAAGGAAAAGTTGGACCATTTACTTCACACCCACGTACACACCAACACACACATGCCAACAAACACACGCACACACACAGTTACCTGGCGGACGTAGGCAGAGGAGGGGAGGATGAACTTGTTGCCGTTGATGTGGAAGACAACAGTGGGCATCTCCTGCATGCCGTTGCAATCGACGATGAACTGGAACCCACAGAGAGGAGGGAGGAACAGCATTAGGGCTGTTTGAGAGGTGACGATGGGGGTTAAGTCTAGGGTTAGGGTTAGGGCTACGGTTAGGTCTAAGAGTTAGCGCTAGGTCTAGGAATAGGGTTAGGGCTAGGTCAAGGTCTAGGGTTAGGGTTAGGTCAAGGTCTAGGGTTAGGGTTAGGTCTAGGGTTAGGTCTAGGGCTAGGTCTAGGGTTAGGCTGAGGTCTAGGATTAGGGTGGGGTCTAGGGTTAGGGTGAGGTCTAGGGTTAGGGCTAGGTCTAGGGTTAGGTCAAGGTCTAGGGATAGGGCTAGGTCTAGGGTGAGGGCTAGGGTTAGGTCAAGGTCTAGGGTTAGGGTGAGGGGTTGGGTGGAAAAATTAAACTACAGGCCTGTCTGTGTTTTGCCCTAACAACATTTCGTTGTTATCCTGTATGAACACTGGGGGTCCCTCCCGCCCCACCCACATGGGCGCCCCCTCACTCACGTCTCTGCCACTGCCGGTGGCTCCCACGGCGCCGTTGATGGCGGTGATGTCACTCTGGGGCCCAATGATCAGAGAGGTACCAGTGTCCACGATGGCCTGGCAGCCGCCGACGCAGGCCACCGGCTTGCCGTTGACGGAGATGCTGGAGGGAGGGGGAGACGGGTCAAACGGGTTCAGACGGCTGTGAGATGGGTCAGGTGCCTGTGAGACAGGTAAGACGGCAGGCAGCAGCGCAGGGCCCGCTAGGCAGGCGGTGTTACGGACTGGAGGGTTTCAGTGGGACGGGTTGTCAGGATACGAAGAGGTTCACTTGTGGTGCCTGGTTTTATAAATAGTGGCCCATGAACCATGCACCTTTGAGGATAAGTCTTAATCTTTTTTATTGATGTTTTAGTCCAGATACCATTCTTAAAAAGTCAATTTACCTCAATGTAATGACCTTCAGCTAGACAGAGTGCTATTGTTAACCCACAAGCAAATCTGGATATTTATGAATATTTCGTAAAATAACTAACCACGGCCATGCAGCGTCTTTTGAGTAGAGAGCTGCAGCCTCATTTCAATAGAACCCATCCGATTGTACTGCTACCGCTAGCAGTGTCTGGGACACTGCTGTCATGCTCACCTCTGCACGGTGATCTGCCAGAAGCGCTCGCTGGACAGGGGGATCCAGTTGATGGAGCCGGAATAGTGGTTAGGATCCACACCCCCGAAGGTCACCACACTGCCCTTGGCGGGTTTCCTGTACGCACGTAGTGCACGGAAACACAGATGGAGGACGTGGGACAGAACAGAACATGAATGAAGGAACCTTATACCTTGTCCAGTCGTAGCCGTCATGCCACTTCCTGGGACACTTTTAGACATAAGGCACGCTAATGCAGACTCACACACAGGCACAAACACCGTGCAATGTGTAGCTTTCCTTCCACCTTTTTAGCCAGTGGCCTCTCAAAGAGCTTCACAATATTGCCTTACATTCACCCTTTCATGCACGCATTCATACACGGTGGAGTCGACCACGCAGGGCGACAGCCAGCTCGTTAGCGGTGAGGGTGAGGCGTCTCCCTCAGGGACCCCTCGACACTCAGTTAGGAGGACCTGGGGATCAAACTAGCAACCTTCCGGTTACCAACCAAGTCGCTCTCCCTCCTGAGCCACTGCTGCCCTAGAGCCAGGCTTACCTGCTGAGGTAAAAGGAGAACATGTCCTGGTCGACCAGGCCCTGCTGCATCATGTTGTCGAAGACGGGGGTGGCGTCCGAGGCAGAGATGCTGGGGTAGGCCAGGCCCAGGATGCCGTCGGCCTTCATGTATTGCATGAAGGTAGCCTCGGTCTTGCTCATGCCGAAGATCTGGTTGCGGACCACGGCTTCGGCCACCTGTTTGAGTGGATGTATGAAAAATACTGAGAACGGATCAGGGGATGAAGGTGGCTCGGTTCGTCCCACATGGGAGACATACAAAGGCACACATTTACATTAACATTGAGGGCATTTAGCAGACGCTTTTATCCAAAGCGACTTACAATAACTAAATTCGTGAGAAGAAAGAGAAACAACAATATATCTCTGTCGGTACAGTAAGGATGTTCAGAGAACCAAGTGCCGAGCACTAACCATCACTAGGTGGTTCACCAATTCCCCGTACATAACAAAGATAGACACAACATACAGTAAGTGCGTAGGAGGTGTGGGGGCGCTGTTGGGGTTAGGGGGAGGCCATGCAGAGTCTAGATGAACTCTGACGGAGTCTTTTTGCAGAGGCTGGTGATTGAGTTTGTGGTCCTGACATTGGCTACACACATTGACACGACAGAGGAATACGAGGCCAGGGCAGGAGGTGGAGTGGCACGAGGGTGGCCGTTCAATTCCTCACCGTCACGGTGTCGTAAGCCAGGACGCCGGTCATGCTGCCGGTGCCGTAGCGGATGGACAGGGACTTGCCGTCGTACCTGTAGGTGCTGCTGGCACTGGGGGAGAACTTCCTGTGGTTCGCTGAAGAAACACAGACGCAAGAGAGCATGAGAGTGTGTGTCTGAGAGGTAGAGCACGCGAGAGAGAGAGGGCGTGTGTGTGCGTGTGTGTGTGTGTGTGTGTGTGTGTGTGTGTGTGTGTGTGTGTGTGTGTGTGTGTGTGTGTGTGTGTGTGTGTGTGTGTGTGTGCGTGTGTATGCATCAGATAGTATGTGTGTATGTGCGTGTGGTAGTGTATGTGTGTGAGAGTAGGTGGATTCCCACTATGTCTGTGTGTACTTGTCTGTGTGTTCCTGCCTCAGAGTGTTTGTGTGTGCTCAAGAGTATGCGTGTGTGGGTGTCAGAGTTTGTGTGCATGCTTGTGTGTGTGTGTGTGTGTGTGTGTGTGTGTGTGTGTGTGTTGTGTGTGTGTGTGTGTGTGTGTGTGTGTGTGTGTGTGTGTGTGTGTGTGTGTGTGTGTGTGTGTGTGTGTACATACTGCAGGCGGCGCTGTTGCAGTAGACCGAGGGCACCCACAGGTTGGAGGAGCCGGTGTCGAAGATCACCCTGAAGGACTGAGGAGGAGTTCCGATGGAGATCACTCCAAAGTAGGCCAGCTGGGGGAGGAGAAGAAGAGGAATCGTTTCCACGCTCTTTTACTTCTTCCTTTTATGGTCTCCTCAAACCAGTGATGTGTCTGCTGTCCAATCTCGCCAGCCAACCCTCTCTAACATTCACCCTCCACTCATCCCCCTTAACCTCACCCTCCACTCATCTCCTTAACCTCACCCTCCACTCATCCCCCTTAACCTCACCCTCCACTCATCCCCTTAACCTCACCCTCCACTCATCCCCTTAACCTCACCCTCCACTCATCCCCTTAACCTCACCCTCCACTCATCCCCCTTAACCTCACCCTCCACTCACCCATCCACCTCATCCTCCTTAACCTCACCCCTCCCACTCATCCCCTTAACCTCACCCTCCACTCATCCCCTTAACCCTACCCTCCACTCATCCCCTTAACCTCACCCTCCACCCAACCTCATCCTCCACTCATCCCCCTTAACCTCACCCGCCACTCATCCCCTTAACCTCACCCTCCACCCATCGCCTTAACCTCACCCTCCACTTATCCACCTATCCATCAGTCCATCTGTCAGATCAATGACCTCCCCTCATCATTCATAAGTCCTCTGCAACGACCTCCCCCCGTCGTGAGGGGGGGCCGCGTCGGGGGGGGGGGGGGTCCCCTCCACTCACGTCAGCGTCGTTGGTCATCTTCTCGCCGGTGACCATGAGGCTCTGGTCGAACTTGGCCATGGGGTTGTAGGGGTACTTGAGGCGGACCTCCTCCCACAGGCCCTGCTCCTCAAGGGTCTCCCTGGTGGTCTTCACCTTCACCAGGGGCACCCTGGGGAGTACAGCGAGGTTAGACCGGACTCACGCGGGGGGGCGTCATAGTGGAGCAGTGAGCGGCCGCCGGACGGTGTTTGAGTACGGGCTCCCGGTAAACCGGCTGCAGCCTTTAGAGTCCTCAGGTTTTATTTTACTTTAATCACGTGTGTTGAGTAAATCTGAATAAATGTAATCAAACAAAGGATACGTTGGCGTTTTATCACTTTTTAAATTGACAAAACTCGCCGTTCACTGGGCAGTTATTTGCAAAGCCATACAGAAATGTATACTTTATTTGCTGTGATTGTACCTCAAGTTGTCAAGAATAAGTACTAGGCTAGATGAGAGGTATATTCTTAAGAGTGAGGTAGAAGTAGCAGTGGAGAGGTGGCTCTCCCAGAGCTCAGAGACACTTACTGGAGGAGGCACTCAGCCAACGCCAGCATGGCCACCACAGCAATGGCTAGTTTCATCATCTCGGCTTTACGTCAACTGTGGAGGAGAAGGAGAGCATTGGCATTAAACACATTGACGTTCAAAATGTAAACAAATTCAAATGTAAATTATAGTTAACCTTTTTAATTGATTAAAACTAAATTATTAATTTAAATTCAAGTTAAAAATTATGACAAAGTAATTGGTGAGAAACATAAAGTTGCTCAACGAGATGCTCTCAGCGCGGCAGGTGTTCTGGAAGGGGGTTGCTTCTCACCAGTAGACTCAGGTCGAAGTGTGACCACAGAGGGCTGAGCGGGGTCTTTTATAAGCCAGCGTTGATGTCTGAAATCCGCGTTCCTGTAATCTCCGTAAATCAACACAAACAGAGTTTCCATAAAGTGATAACAAGCAGTTTAATAATAATGACCTCAATACAATGTCAATTTGACGATTAAACACGTGTAATCAGCAGGGAAACAACGATGTGTGTGCTTAAACTTGGAGATCTTGATAGAACAAAAGGAAGGACAGAACGATACAGAAGGCAACAGATTTGCATCAGGGGTATAGCCAACATAACGGCTGCACTACAGGACCTCAGTGTTTCATTCCACATGTCCTTCAAACGTAAAATTCACTCTTTCAGTTACACTGTGCTGTTCCAGTTTGTAACTAAATGCTTTGGAAATAATCTCCGAAAAACAACAACTAGGAAGCACATTGCAGACTGAAACTTAGTGTTTTGTACAGTTGGTTACTGGATTTTGGTTACTTATGCATTCAGCAGGAAAGGTTTATTGTGTGCTGCACTTTTAAAGTGAGGAGTTTTGGGGGAATTCTTGAATAAACATTTCTTCTATCCAAATGGTAAACGTATCAAAAATCAACTTATTTAGTCACTGAATTCCTGACACGCAGTTTAGTACTAAAATGCCTTCCTTCACCACTGGTCTGCAGTGTTTTTTCTATTCCTTAAAATGATTTACACAAGACCATGAGGTCACTTATCTTTTATTTTATTTTGTACCGATGAAGACATCGATGCCCTTAATTTTTCTTTTATATTTAGAATCTCTAACTTTCTTACAAACAGTCCCTGTGATGCATGACCCTGTAGAATTACCGATGGGATCTGATCCATGTTGTACCTAACAGACAGCAGGCATTCAAACTATCCCCGAACAAATCACAAACCGGATCAACTGTTAAGGGTACGGAACGAGAGGACCCAAACGCTTGACAGAGAGGAGCTGAGACAGGGTGGAAGGGAAGATGGGTTTATTCGGGCAAGGGGAAGCAACAAGGCGGGACTGGGCGAGCGGGGGTCAGGCAGGAGAG
>OLKM01000895.1:14031-34552 GCA_900291075.1 Melanogrammus aeglefinus
GAGGTCGAGGCAGGCGAGAGTTCGCACGAGGGCAGTCAGGCAGGCAGGGCTCGGCGGTTAGGCGGGTAGTTCATGCATGGCATGGGGTTCAGCAGCGGGTGGTTGAGTTGACGGACGTGGGGAACTTCAAACGGAGGGAAAGGAGTTACTGAGGACAGGAGGAAACGGAGCTAGTGCTAGTGACTAACGTGAACTGGCACCGGGAAGCTGCAACGACAAACTGGGCGCCGCTGAACGAGATTCCGGCTGAAGTAGAGGAATGGTAATTGCAGATTGCGACGGACAGGGGTGAGAGAGATTGAGGACCAGTGTGCGCCAAGCAGGCCACTAGATTGGATGTTGGAACCGTGTGGCAGGAAGGTGGCGGTATAACCATCAAACAATTCCTTCTGAATCTCCGTCCCGCCCCGCCCCATGGGCCCTATTAGCCAATCAGAGACACATTGGCGCTTTCCGGCCACTCGGGTGAAGCAGACAACCACCCCGCCACAGTGGGGCCGCCCCTCCACCTCGCTGTGGTGTGTACAGCCATGGTAAAAAGAAGGTGCGGTGGGTCGGTCATCGGGTTCCATGCACCCACATGTAAGGAAACCGAACCTCCGCGTTCCAGCTGTTGGCAAATGTTTCAACTCTCCTGTGTCGGCGAGACGCACGTCGGTCAGTAAAGATAAGGAGATTATTTGTATTTGCTAACATACTGCGTGTAATGACTCAAAAGTTATGGTTGTATATTTAACTCAGGAGCCAAAACCCCTGAACATCCGAACAGAAAGGGCAGCTGCCCTGCGGCTGTTGCCTACTTTAACATGAGCAAATCCGCAGCTAGGTCAGCAATTCTATTCGCCGAAGGCGAAGTGGATAGTGGATAGCATCGATCTAACTAAACAGATTTACAATGGATTGGAGGTTTGGCGATACTATTTGTACTATTGTTACTTCTATGATTTCTGAGGTCTGTGGACTGTAGCAAAGAACGAGAGTTTGCGCGCCCGCATATTTGCGACAGTCATTTATCCGAGGAATCGTAGGTGGATAATGAAGATTATCCCGAGATAGCGAACCAATCAGAATTGCGCCATCTTAGAGAGCGGTTTCTGTTGTAGTATGTACTAAAAGGATATTATACATACTTTATGGCATCTCTGGAGAGCAAAGCCGTTTTTAGTTCTCTCTAAAGAAGGGCGGAGTGTAGGTTACACCCCCTGTTTCTACATGGCTTGCTAAGGGGTATTATTGATCCTGGATCAAGACGTCGACGGACCATGTCCAGGTCATAACCCATGGGCATTCATGGCTGCCTGTGAGAGCGCACAACGCACATCATTATACGACACACTCGCGCCGTTGTACGTTTCACTGAGGCTGCAACACTTGCAACTCATGTGTGGTAAGGTAGGCTAATTATAAAATAATGTTAAATTGTATTCATGATTGCAATTCAATACAATTTGATTTGTATAGCCCTTAATCACAGGTGCAGTCTCGGGCTCAGCCAAATTATGTACGTTCCCCTCCCCCCCGACCCTAGCCCCCAAAAACTCCTTAAATTAGCAAGAGAACTCCTTGAGAAGGACCGGCAGATTGGGATCCTTCCTTTCCAGTGGTATTCTGTATGTCTGTGTTGTCTTTTATCAGCCGACCAGCGCTAAGCTGGAGATGTCAACACAAAAACATGGTCCTCAGTGCTGCAGCCTTCCTTGGATAGCCAGATTTCCACAGTGAATCGCGTTCAAGTCTGATGCAGTTTGGCCATCCAATCAAGGGTTGTCGTTGGCGCTTCCGGCAGATTTTCAAAAGAAAGGCAGAGAAACGATTGTAGCAGCTAATCCCAACCCCCACCCTGGGTGGCATAAACTCTCTTTAGCTGTTACAGCTTAAATAATCAGTCTTGAGAGAAACCTTCAAGTATACTAAATCTACTTATCAGCCATGTTGTGTTACTTATTAGGTCCATGAGAGGAATTGTCGTCCACATAATGGGTCTCATGTTAACAGCCATTAATGCTTGTGGAGAGTGCTGATGATGGCTGGGTTAGGCAGCCTCACCTGTCAGAGTCCTTATTGGAACTCTGGGACTGGGTGAAGCTGCATGGTAGTGGAGCACCCTTGTCATGTTCATTTGCTGCGACTTCCACAATAAACCGGATTTTCTAACCCACCGGACTCATTCCCCTAGGTGGAGTTGGGCTAAGGGACCTCGTTTACGACGCCTTTTTCTCACAATTTTTCTGCACATGGATGTATGTTCACACACACACAAAACGGCACAAACAAGAAGTAAGATGCTAAAATTCATTTATTCAGAAATGCTGGGAAGGTTGTGTGGGTGTTTGGTTTTTGGTTTTTGTGTCCGCCCAGCGCAGGAGAGCGGAAACCCGGGGAGAGGGCGTGTAGTTAGCGCGCGCTTAAAATGACGAGCACAGTATGCGCATTTGTGTGCTTCCGTGTCGGAGAGCACGCCTGACACGGGGAGAGGGCGTTTAGCGCGCCAAGGCGAGGCCGACCATGTTCGTGGCCCGGCTGAAGATGGAGTAGTACTGCCTGATGAACACGTCTCCCAGGATCCACAGCTTGTCGCCTCCGGACTCCATGCCGCTGCGGCAGCCGAAGTGTTTGGACTGGGGGGAGAGGGAGGGAGATGGAGAGGGGGAGAGAGAGGGAGGGAGGGAGAGAGACTGTCGAGCCGGGCGGTTTTCTTATTTACGAGATGAGTGCTTCATCTTCCACGTATGGACAAATGTATCATGGCTTCCCAAAATCAAATATCAGTTTCCGCAGAAATATTCAAGGAAAAAGTTGGACCATTTTCCTTCACACCACACATACCACACCACACACACACACGCCAACAAACACACGCACACACACAGTTACCTGGCGGACGTAGGCAGAGGAGGGGAGGATGAACTTGTTGCCGTTGATGTGGAAGACAACAGTGGGCATCTCCTGCATGCCGTTGCAATCGACGATGAACTGGAACCCACAGAGAGGAGGGAGGAACAGCATTAGGGCTGTTTGAGAGGTGACGATGGGGGTTAAGTCTAGGGTTAGGGTTAGGGCTACGGTTAGGTCTAAGAGTTAGCGCTAGGTCTAGGAATAGGGTTAGGGACTAGGTCAAAAGTCTAGGTTAAGGGTTAGGCAAGGGTCTAGGGTTAGGGTTAGGTCTAGGTTAGGTACTAGGGCTAGGATCTAGGGTTAGGCTGAGGTCTAGATTAGGGTGGGGTCTAGGTTAGGGTGAGGTCTAGGGTTAGGGCTATAGGTCTAGGTGTAGGTCAAGGTCTAGGGATAGGCTAGGTCTAGGGTGAGGGCTAGGGTTAGGTCAAGGTCTAGGTAGGGTGAGGGTGAGTGGTTGGGGAAAAATTAAACTACAGGCCTGTCTGTGTTTTTGCCCTAACAACATTTCGTTGTTATCCTGTATAACACTGGGGTCCCTCCGCGCCCACCCACATGGCGCGCCCCACTGACGTCACGTCCTCTCTGCCACTGCCGGTGGCTTCCCACGGCGCCGTGGATGGCGGTGATGTCACTCTGGGCCAATGATCAGAGAGTACCCAGTGTCCACGATGGCCTGGCAGCCGCCGACGCAAGCCACCGGCTTGCCGTTGACGGAGATGCTGGAGGAGGTGGGCAGCCACGGGGTCAAGACGGGTTCAGACGGCTGTGAGATGGGTCAGGGTGCCTGTGAAGACAGGTAGGACGGCAGCCGCAGCAGCGCAGCGAGGCCCGCCAGGCTAGGAGCGCGTGTTACAGCGACTGAGGAGGGTTTCAGTGGGACGGTCGTTGTTGTAGGATACGAAAAAGTTTCACTTGTGGTGCGCTGGTTATTATAAATGTGTGCGCACCATGAACCATGCACCTCTTGAGGATAAGTCTTAATCTTTTTTATATTGATGTGTTTAGTCCAGACTACCATTCTTCACTAAAAGTTCAATTTTACCTCAATGTATATAGACCGACTACAGCTAGACAGCTATTTGTTAACGCCACAAGCAAATCTGTATATTTATGAAATTCGTAAAAATACACTAACCCACGAGCCATGCAGCGTATTTTTTTTAGTAGAGAGCTGCAGCCTCATTTCAATAGAAACCATCCGATTGTAACTGCTACCGCTTACGCTAGCATGTCTGGGAACACTGCTGTCATGCTCACCTCTGCACGGGTGATCTGCCAGAAGCGCTCCGCTGGACAGGGGAATCCAGTTGATGGAAGCCGGAATAGTGGTTAGGATCCACACTCCCGAAGGTCACCACGACTGCCCTTGGCGGGTTCCCTTACACGCACGTAGTGCACGGAAAACACAGATGGAGGACGTGGGACAGACAGAACCATGAATGAAGGAACCTTATACCTTGTCCAGTCGTAGCCGTCATGCCACTTCCTGGGACACTCTTAGACATAAGGCACGCTAATGCAGACTCACACACAGGCACAAACCACCGTGCAATGTGTAGCTTTCCTTGCCACCTTTTTTAGCCAGTGGCCTCTCAAAGAAGCTTCAACAATATTGCCTTACATTTCACCCTTTCATGCACGCATTCATACACGGTGGAGTCGACCACGCAGGGCGACAGCCAGCTCGTTAGCGGTGAGGGTGAGGCGTCTCCCTCAGGGACCCCTCGACACTCAGTTAGGAGGACCTGGGGATCAAACTAGCAACCTTCCGGTTACCAACCAAGTCGCTCTCCCTCCTGAGCCACTGCTGCCCTAGAGCCAGGCTTACCTGCTGAGGTAGAAGGAGAACATGTCCTGGTCGACCAGGCCCTGCTGCATCATGTTGTCGAAGACGGGGGTGGCGTCCGAGGCAGAGATGCTGGGGTAGGCCAGGCCCAGGATTGGCCGTCGGCCTTCATTGTATTGCATGAAGGTAGCCTCGGTCTGTTGCTCATGCCGAAGATCTGGTTGCGGAACCACGGCTTCGGCCACCTGTTTGAGTGGATGTATGAAAAATACTGAGAACGGATCAGGGGATGAAGGTGGCTCGGTTCGTCCCACATGGGAGACATACAAAGGCACACATTTACATTAACATTGAGGGCATTTAGCAGACGCTTTTTTATCCAAAGCGACTTACAATAAACTAAATTTGTGAGAAGAAAGAGAAACAACAATAATATCTCTGTCGGTACAGTAAGGATGTTCAGAGAACCAAGTGCCGAGCACTAACCATCACTAGGTGGTTCACCAATTCCCCGTACATAACAAAGATAGACACAACATACAGTAAGTGCGTAGGAGGTGTGGGGGCGCTGTTTGGGGTTAGGGGGAGGCCATGCAGAGTCTAGATGAACTCTGACGGAGTCTTTTTGCAGAGGCTGGTGATTGAGTTTGTGGTCCTGACATTGGCTACACACATTGACACGACAGAGGAATACGAGGCCAGGGCAGGAGGTGGAGGGGCACGAGGGTGGCCGTTCAATTCCTCACCGTCACGGTGTCGTAAGCCAGGACGCCGGTCATGCTGCCAGTGCCGTAGCGGATGGACAGGGACTTGCCGTCGTACCTGTAGGTGCTGCTGGCACTGGGGGAGAACTTCCTGTGGTTCGCTGAAGAAACACAGACGCAAGAGAGCATGAGAGTGTGTGTCTGAGAGAGGTAGAGCAGCGCGAGAAGAGAGAGAGGGCGTGTGTGTGCGTGTGTGTGTGTGTGTGTGTGTGTGTGTGTGTGTGTGTGTGTGTGTGTGTGTGTGTGTGTGTGTGTGTGTGTGTGTGTGTGTGTGTGTGTGTGTGTGTGTGTGTGTGTGTGCGTGTGTATGCATCAGATAGTATATGTGTATGTGCGTGTGGTAGTGTATGTGTGTGATAGTATGTGGATTCCCACTATGTCTGTGTGTACGTGTCTGTGTGTTCCTGCCTCAGAGTGTTTGTGTGTGCTCAAGAGTATGCGTGTGTGGGTGTCAGAGTTTGTGTGCATGCTTGTGTGTGTGTGTGTGTGTGTGTGTGTGTGTGTGTGTGTGTGTGTGTGTGTGTGTGTGTGTGTGTGTGTGTGTGTGTGTGTGTGTGTGTGTGTGTGTGTGTGTGTGTGTGTGTGTGTGTACATACTGCAGGCGGCGCTGTTGCAGTAGACCGAGGGCACCCACAGGTTGGAGGAGCCGGTGTCGAAGATCACCCTGAAGGACTGAGGAGGAGTTCCGATGGAGATCACTCCAAAGTAGGCCAGCTGGGGGAGGAGAAGAAGAGGAATCGTTTCCACGCTCTTTTACTTCTTCCTTTTATGGTCTCCTCAAACCAGTGATGTGTCTGCTGTCCAATCTCGCCAGCCAACCCTCTCTAACATTCACCCTCCACTCATCCCCCTTAACCTCACCTCCACTCATCCCCTTAACCTCACCCTCCACTCATCCCCCTTAACCTCACCCTCCACTCATCCCCCTTAACCTCACCCTCCACTCATCCCCCTTAACCTCACCCTCCACTCATCCCCTTAACCTCAACCTCCTCTCATCCCCCTTAACCTCACCCTCCACTCATCCCCCTTAACCTCACCCTCCACTCATCCCCCTTAACCTCACCCTCCACTCATCCCTTTAACCTCACCCTCCACTCATCCCCCTTAACCTCACCCTCCACTCATCCCCTTAACCTCACCCTCCACTCATCCCCCTTAACCTCACCCTCCACTCATCCCCTTAACCCTACCCTCCACTCATCCCCTTAACCTCACCCTCCACCCAACCTCGCCCTCCACTCATCCCCCTTAACCTCACCCGCCACTCATCCCCTTAACCTCACCCTCCACCCATCGCCTTAACCTCACCCTCCACTTATCCACCTATCCATCAGTCCATCTGTCAGATCAATGACCTCCCCTCATCATTCAGTGTAACGACCTCCCCCGTCGGAGGGGGGGGGGGGGGTCCCCTCCACTCACGTCAGCGTCGTTGGTCATCTTCTCGCCGGTGACCATGAGGCTCTGGTCGAACTTGGCCATGGGGTTGTAGGGGTACTTGAGGCGGACCTCCTCCCACAGGCCCTGCTCCTCAAGGGTCTCCCTGGTGGTCTTCACCTTCACTCAGGGGCACCCTGGGGAGTACAGCGAGGTTAGACCGGACTCACGCGGGGGGGGCGTCATAGTGGAGCAGTGAGCGGCCGCCGGACGGTGTTTGAGTACGGGCTCCCGGTAAACCGGCTGCAGCCTTTAGAGTCCTCGGGTTTTATTTTTACTTTAATCACGTTGTGTTGAGTAAAATCCGAATAAAATGTAATCAAACAAAGGATAACGTTTGGCGTTTTATCACTTTTTTAAATTGACAAAACTCGCCGTTCACTGGGGCAGTTATTTTGCCAAGCCATACAGAAATGTATACTTTATTTGCTGTGATTGTACCTCAAGTTGTCAAGAATAAGTACTAGGCTAGATGAGAGGTATATTCTTAAGAGTGAGGTAGAAGTAGCAGTGGAGAGGTGGCTCTCCCAGAGCTCAGAGACACTTACTGGAGGAGGCACTCAGCCAACGCCAGCATGGCCACCACAGCAATGGCTAGTTTCATCATCTCGGCTTTACGTCAACTGTGGAGGAAGAAGGAGAGCATTGGCATAAAACACATTGACGTTCAAAATGTAAACAAATTCAAATGTAAATTATAGTTAACATTTTTAATTGATTAAAACTAAATTATTAATTTAAATTCAAGTTAAAAATTATGACAAAGTAATTGGTGAGAAACATAAAGTTGCTCAACGAGATGCTCTCAGCGCGGCAGGTGTTCTGGAAGGGGGTTGCTTCTCACCAGTAGACTCAGGTCGAAGTGTGACCACAGAGGGCTGAGCGGGGTCTTTTATACGCCAGCGTTGATGTCTGAAATCTGCGTTCCTGTAATCTCCTCCGTAAATCAACACAAACAGAGTTTTCATAAAGTGATAACAAGCAGTTTAATAATAATGACTTAAATACAATGATTAACGATTAAACACGTGTAATCAGCAGGGAAACAACGATGTGTGTGCTTAAACTTGGAGATCTTGATAGAACAAAAGGAAGGACAGAACGATACAGAAGGCAACAGATTTGCATCAGGGGTATAGCCAACATAACGGCTGCACTACAGGGTCTCAGTGTTTCATTCCACATGTCCTTCAAACGTAAAATTCACTCTTTCAGTTGAACTGTGCAACAACTAGGAAGCACATTGCAGACTGAAACTTAGTGTTGTGTACAGTTGGTTACTGGATTTGGTTACTCATGCATTCAGCAGGAAATATTATTGGGTGCTGCACTTTTAAAGTCAGGAGTTTTTGGAGGAATTCTTGAATAAACATAACTTCTATCCAAACGGTAAAAGTATCACAAATTAACTTATTTAGTCACTGATTTCCTGACATGCAGTTTAGTGCTAAAATGTCATTCTTCACCGCTGGTCTGCAGTGTTTTTTCTATTCATTAAAATGATTTACACAAGAACATGAGGTCACTCATCTTTATTTTACACTAATATATATCTCTTTTACAAAACAAATATGTATGCGTTCACAAGTATTACAGCAAGTAGCTCTACAACATTGGTATGGAACAAAACTCTATAGAACCAAAGAGGTAGACATCAGCGGAAACCTCGTCAACTAGACTTCTAATTCTATTGATAATACAGCGTTCTCCCGTTAGTAACACTAACAAGGTCGTTTCTCATTGGCTCTCCCTCATGTCTGTCTATTGGCTCTCTGCTCCGTCGGAGCTCCAGGCCTTCCTCTTGACGGGGGCTCCGTCGTTGGCCGACCCCCTGGATGTCTCCTCGCTCCTGGGTTGGCCGGTCGCCGGGGGGCCCCCTCCGTACCAGGGGCCAGGCGCCCCGGTCCTGTCCGGGACACCAGGGGGCCCTGAGGGTCGCATCGGCCCACTGTGAGCTCCCCGAGTGCCAGGCCCTCCTCCTGGGGAGGGAATCCACGCCGGGTGGAGGGCCCTGGAGGGAGACCCCCAGGTAGGCCGCTGGGCCGTGGATGTACCCCCCCTCCTGGATGTAGGCCTCTGGGCCCTGGATGTAGGCACCGGGGCCTGCGGCCCCAGAGGGGGAAACGTCGGCGGGGAGGCGAGACAGCAGGGGCCTGGCCGAGCGCGACTCGGAGGCGGAGCTTCGCAGGCGGGGGAGGGGCGACGCCTGGAGGGGGGAGGAGTCGAAGGAGGCGCAGGTCGGTAGGGAGGCCCGGGGCCGGCAGGGGTTCAACACGCTCGCCCTCCTGCATCTGGTGGCTCCGCCTCCTGCTCCTTCACGCGGCTCCCCGGATGCCGTCTCCTCAGCTCCGCCTCCATCACCTCCTTCCTCCACCACCTCCTCCTCCTCCTTTTCTTCCTCGGTGTCCTCCGTCCTCCCCTCCTTGCTCCTCCTCCTCCTCCTCCTCTCCCTGGCCCGACTCTGCGCCTCCTCCAGGCTGAGCTCCAGGCCGTGCACCTCCTCCGTGACGCGGTTCACCCGCTCGAACGCGACCAGCAGGGCGTCCAGGCCGGGCAGGAGGCAGGCCCCTGGGGCGGGGCCAGGGCCCGGCGACGCCCACGAGTCCTCGGAGCGCACTGATAGGGTGGAGGGGGAGGAGAGGGAGGAGTCGACCCTGGAGGAGAGCCGCGAGTCGACCCTGGAAGGAGGCGACCCCATGCCTTCAAACTTGACCCTGTGCCGAAACTGGGGAGAAGGTCAGAGGTCAGCCGGGGTTAGATATATCGAGCCCACCGTTACCGTGGCAGCCTCAAAATGCGCTCTCATACGATGACCTCTGACCTCTCTGGCCTTGGTGAGGCCGGTCCACAGCTTGAGCCTCTTGATGAAGAACTCCAGCATGTCGCGGTCCTGCGGTACAGGACGCTGCGTCGCCTTCACTGTCCTGAGGAACAGAGCAGTCGTCCCATTGGAGGATGTATTAAAGCTGTACGCTCAAGCTATGAGTTCATATTGGCAATGAATTGTATCCATTCCTACTCAATTCAGCATTAATGATATAGGTACATGTCATGTAGTTCATGTAGTACCTGTAGTTACTGTAACTGCGTCACTGTGTAGCTGTAGTCACTGTAATTCTGCCACTGTTTACCTGTAGCTGTAGATACTGTAACTGTGTGACTTTGTACCTGTATTTACTGCAACTGTGTCCCTGTAGTTACTGCAACTGTGTACCTGTTGTTACTGTAACTGCCGCTGTGTACCTGTATTTACTGTAATTGTGTCCCTATACCTGTAGTTACTGTACCTCTGCCACTGTGTACCTGTAGCTCTAGATACTGTAACTGTGTCCCTGTAGTTACTGCAAATGTGTCCCTGTGTACCTGTAGTTACTGTAACTGTCCCTGTGTACTTGTTGTTACTGTAACTGCCACTGTGTACGTGTAGTTACTGTAACTTTGTCCCTGTACCTGTTGTTACTGTAACTGTGTCCCTGTGTACCATAGTTACTATAACTGTTCCTGTGTACCTGTAGTTACTGTAACTGTGTCCCTGTACCTGTAGTTACTGTAACTGTATCAGTATGTAGTTGTAGCTACTGTAACTGTATCAGTATGTACCTGTAGCTACTGTAACTGTATCAGTATGTACCCGTACCTGTAGTTAATGTAACTGTAACAGTACATACCTCTACCTGTGGTTACTGTAGCTGTATCAGTATGTACCTGTACCTGTAGTTACTGTAACTGTATCAGTATGTACCTGTAGCTGTAGTTACTCTAACTGTGTCCCTGTAGCTGTAGTTACTGTAACTGTATTAGTATGTACCTGTAGTTACTGTAACTGTATCAGTATGTACCTGTACCTGTAGTTGCTGTAACTGTAACAGTACATACCTGTACCTGTAGTAACTGTAACTGTATCAGTATGTACCTGTAGTTACTGTAACTGTGTCCCTGTAGCTGTAGTTACTGTATCAGTATGTACCTGTAGTTACTGTAACTGTGTCCCTGTAGCTGTAGTTACTGTAACTGTATCAGTATGTACCTGTAGTTACTGTAACAGTCACTGTGTACCTGTAGCTGTGGATCAGCAGAGCTCCACTCAGCCGGGCCAGTAGCCAGAGGCCGGCCCCCGTCAGCAGGAGGGCGTAGAGGGGCCCCAGGGCCGGGTGGGCCCTGCTCAGCCGGCGGAGGACCAACCGGCCCCGCAGGAGGGCCACGGTGGAGACCCCCGCCGCAGGCAGGGAGCTGAAGCCCTCCGTGGAGGAGGAGAAGACCTGGGGGAGGAGGAGGAAAGGTGGAGATTGAGGAGTGGAGGAGGAGAGAGCGAGAGAGAGAGAGAGAGAGAGAGAGAGAGAGAGAGAGAGAGAGAGAGAGAGAGAGAGAGAGAGAGAGAGAGAGAGAGAGAAGGAGACGGAGAAGTGGAGAAAGATGAGGAGGAGGAGATAGAGGAGGAGGAGAGGAGAGGGGGAGGAGGAGAGGAGAGACAGATATAGAGGTGAGGGAGGAGGAGAGATAGGAGGAGGGAGGAGGAGGAAGGGAGAAGGCGAGGAGGAGAGGAGAGGAGGAGACAGATATAGAGGTGAGGGAGGAGGAGAGGAGAGGCGGGCGGAGGAGGAGGAGGAGTAGGGGAAGGCGAGGAGGAGAGGAGAGACGGAGGGAGGAGGAGTAGGAAGAGGAGGAGAGGAGGATAGGAGGAGGGGGGGGCGAGGAGTGGAGAAGGCGGAGGACGAGGAGGGGAGAGGTGGAGGGGATAAGAAGAAGGAGGAGGAGGAGGAGGAGGAGGAGGAGGAGGAGGAGGAGGGAGGAGGAGGAGGAGGAGGAGGAGGAGGAGGAGGAGGAGGAGCAGATGAGACTGGAAACAATCGATAAGTGATGACACAAACAAACTGATAAGAACCCTGGTAATGGGGTTGTTACTCTTCACAGATTTCTCAATACACATATTTCAAACAGATGAGATATTGTATTCACAATATACTGTAATTAGAGACGTTGGAACCCACAGTGATCAAAGTGTGCTGATTAAACGGAGGGCCTTCATGAAGAAGCTTTTGTTTGAAAAGACAAAGTCAGAGAGTAAAACAAGTGGGGTAACGAGAGAACAAATGATCAATCGTTTCTCATTTCCCAGCCCCCTGAGAACATCAGCTACATACTGTAGCTCAGTTGTGTGTGCATTTGTGCGTTTCAGCGTGCTTGTGTGGGTACCAGAGCATGTGTGTATGTGAATGTGTACCAGAGTGTCTTTGTGTGTGTATATGAACCAGAGTGTGTGTGTGACGTGTCTTTGTGTACCTGAGGGTATGTATGTGTGTGTCCCAGAGCATGTGTGAGTGAGTGAGCGAGTAAGTGAGTGAGTGTGTCCCAGAGTGCGCATGCGTGCGTGTGAGTGTGTGTGTGTGTGTGTGTGTCCCAGAGCGTGTGTGCTTGTGTGTGTGTCTGTGTACCAGGGCCCGTATGCGTGCGACCCAGAGCGTGTGTGTGTGTGTGTGTGTGTGTGTGTGTGCTCCTCACCACGTGGCCGCCGTGCGCCCCCAGCATCAGAAGGAGCAGCAGCAGGAGGACCACAGCTCCCAGCTCCCTCCACGCCGACACCAGCACCCTGAGGAGCAGCACCCACCGGCACCCCGCCACCACAGCCTCCAGTAGCTGGGACACACCGGCTCACAAGGTCTCTACTGGGTCTACATAGCAGTACCAGTTCACCAGGTCTCTACTGGTACCAGTCCACCAGGTCTCTACTGGTTCTACACAGCGTTACCAGTTCACCAGGTCTCTACTGGTTCTACACAGCGCTACCAGTTCATCACGGTCTCTACTGGTTCTACACAGCAGTACCAGTTCACCAGGTCTCTACTGGTACCAGTTCACCAGGTCTCTACTGGTTCTACACAGCACTACCAGTTCACCAGGTCTCTACTGGTTCTACACAGCACTACCAGTTCACCAGGTCTCTACTGGTACTAGTTCACCAGGTCTCTACTGGTTCTACACAGAGCTACCAGTTCACCAGGTCTCTACTGGTTCTACACAGCGGTACCAGTTCACCAGGTCTCTACTGGTACCAGTTCACCAGGTCTCTACTGGTTCTACACAGCGGTACCAGTTCATCAGGTCTCTGGTACCAGGTCATCAGGTTGCTACTGATTCTACACAGCGGTACCAGTTAAACTCTACTGGTTCTACCCAGCGGTACCTTGTTGCTCTGTTGCTCTGAATCTATTGACTTTCTGTTTACTGTCCAGTCTGTCAGTCGACACTCAGGGATGCCTATAGATAGGGTTTGGACCCGGGAGTTGAACCCGCTATCGTTGATACCTGATCGACTCAACTGTGCCTTCCCCACATTCTGGAGAAACAGAAAGCAACCATATAACAAAATAGCCAAAAATAACACTATTATACATTTAAATATAATTGTTAAAGTAAAAGGTAAAACAGATTGTAAACAAAAACGTCAATAAATGGATACTTTAAGGAAGTTACATGAGTGTTTAGTTTTAAGGGGTTAAGTGGAGTTAAGTGGATTTCCTGATAACTCCTATAGACTGAGACTGTGAGCCTAAGGGGTCAGGCCTTGAGGTAGGGGCACAGCGAGGGACAGAGGAGTGGTACCTTCAGAAGCACCAGAGTGAGGAGGACAGCAGCCAGCTGGGACGCCTGGGCAGCCAGAAGAGCAACACTGTGGAAGTCCACAAAGGTGTCCGCTGCCGACCGGAGCTAGTAGCATATAGCATAGCATTATGACATTTGTCATAAGAAGTGCAAAAATATATTGCTGTCGGTACAGAAAGGATGTTCATAGAACCAAGTTCAAGTACAACAATCGCTAGGCTAACCAATGCAATGATAGCAGCTACTGCAGTTGCTACACAGTTAAGTACTATAATACAATACAATACAACACAATACAATACAATACAGTGTACAATGGTTGCCAGAAGGGGGAGGATGGCTATGCAGAGTCGAGGTGGACTCTGAACAGGTGAGTCTTGAGTCTTTTTCGGAAAATAGTGAGCGACTCTGCGGTCCTGAGAACAGCAGGGAGCGCGTTCCACCACCGAGGTCCCAAAACCAAGAAAAGTTGTGACTTTTCTGAACGACCTTTGCTAGCTCTTAGCGATGGTGGTACCAGAATTCCAGCTGAGGTAGTTGAGAGGAGGGATCGAGCTGGGGTGTGTGGCTTTAGCAATGCTTGGAGGTAGGCAGAGGCAGTTCCATCGACTGCCCTGTATGCCAGTACCATTGTCTTAAATTTGATGTGAGCTACTACAGGGAGCCAGTGGAGGTCCCGGAAGAGAGGGGTCACATGGGACAACTTCGGTATGTTGAACACGAGGCGCGCTGCCGCATTCGGAATACGCTGCAAAGGTTTAATCGCAGAGGCAGGAAGTTCGGCCAGGAGTGAGTTGCAGTAGTCAAGGCGGGATAAGACCAGTGATTGGACAAGAAGCTGAACTGCTTCCTTTGTGAGGAAGGGCCAGATTCTGCGGATGTTGTAAAGTGCAAATCTGCAGGATAGGACCTCCATAACTGAGCATAACTGATTGTCCGATACCACACCAAGGTTTCTGGCAGTTGGAGAAGGAGATACAGTGATGTTCTCAACGGTGACCAGTAAGTCCATGTGTGGGCAATATTTCCCTGGGATTAGGAGGAGCTCGGTTTTGTTGAGGTTAAGCCTCAGGTGATGGGCAGTTGTCCAGGTGCTGACGTCCGCCAGACATTCCGATATGCGTGTTGCAATCAGGGCTTTATCAGATGAAGGGAAAGAGAGAAATAGCTGAGTGTCGTCAGCATAGCAGTGATAGGAAAAGCTGTGTGATGCAATTACAGAGCCCAGAGATCTGGTATAGAGGGAGAACAGAAGAGGCCCCAGTACAGAGCCTTGAGGGACACCAGTTTCAAGTGTGCAAGGTTTGGACAAGGAGCCATTCCATGTCACTTGATAGGTGAGGTTCATCAGGTAGGATGTGAACCAGGAAAGAGCAGATTCAGCGAATGCCAAGTTCGGCAAGAGTGGCCAAGGAGGATCTGGTGGTTCACCGTGTCAAATGCTGCGGACAGGTCGAGGAGAATGAGAACCGATGAGAGGGACGAGACTCTGGCAGCACGGAGGGACTCAGTCACCATGAGGAGAGCCGTCTCAGTGGAGTGTTCCTTCTTGAAGCCTGACTGGTGAGGGTCAAGCAGGTTGTTAGATGAGAGATAGGAGGACAGGTGGTTAGCAATGGTGCCTGGGGTTTGAGGCGGAGGAGTTGAATTTGGTCCGGTAGAAGCAGATTTGGTTGTTGACACACTAGAGGTGAAATCAGAAAGAAGGAAAAGATAGTGGGATAGATCATTAGGACAGTCTGATCTCTTCCATTTCCTCTCAGCTGCCCGCAACTTTGTTCTACAAGTCCGCAGAGGATCGGACAGCCAATTAGGGGGGGGGGGGGGGGGGGTGGAGCATCGCGCTGGTCTGGAGTGGGAAGGGACTGAGGGGAATCCAAGGAGTGAAGGGAGAGGAATCAAAGGGAGGATAGCAGAGTCTCTGAAGATTCATCTGTAGATAGTTGAGAGAATCGTTCGATAGAAGGTAGTGAAGACAGAACAGTAGAGGTGAAGGTAGAGGGAGAGAGGGATTTGAGGTTACGGTGAGTGGTGACAATGCGGGGACTAGAGAGGAGGGTGGGAGAGAAAAGTCAACAAAGTGATGGTCAGACACGGGAAGCAGGGTAACGGAGAGAGCAGAGATGCCGCAGGACCTAGTGAATATTAGGTCAAGCTTGTTGCCGGCCCTGTTTGTGGGAGGAGAAGGGGATAGAGTTAAGTCAAAGGTGACGGAAAAGTTTGGAGTGCAACTTCTCTGGCAAGATGTTGAAGTCGCTGAGGATAACAAGTTGTGTGCCATCCTCAGGAAAGCAGCTGAGAAGGGCATCCATCTCGTCATAGAAGTCACGGAGGAGACCTAGAGGACGGTAGATCACCAAAATAGAGAGCTTGATAGGAATGGTGACGGTGACAGCGTGGAGTTCAAACACAGATCTGGCCAAGTGTTCTAGTGGAAGGACCTGGTAGGACCACATGGGCGAGATGAGGAGTCCGGTCCCTCCTCCTTGCCCGGATGGTCTAGGGGTGTGCGAGAATGAGTAGACGGTGGAGAGGGCAGCAGGAGTAGCAGAATTCTCTGGAGTGATCCAAGTCTCTGTCAGGGCCAGGAAGTGAAGGGTCATGAGGGACACGTAGGTTGAAATCGAGTCTGTCTTCTTGACCGCCAATTGGCAGTTCCAGAGTCCTCCCATCACCTCAAGGTCAGTGTTAGTAAGGGTAGGAGGATGGCACAGATTAGACGGGTTACTGCCCCAAGCAGAGGAGCTATGGTAACGCCGTCTACGGGTGTAAATCCTGACAATGAGTGAATTACGACACATAGCTACAATAGGGCAGGTGACCTCCCCGGGCTGCCTCGAGGGACTACCACAGAAAGACTCCCTTAGTCTTTGTTTCCCGGGTCTTGACTCCCACAGAGAGACTCCCTTAGTCTTTGTTTCCCGGGTCTTCGTTTGCTGGGTCCTGACGCTACAGCTGACGCTAATAGTAGCTAGCCCTTAAATGGGCAAGGTAGCTCAGGCAGAATGGGCTTTTGTTCCCACCGTAAGTGGCAGAAACTAGCAAGAACGTCCACTTAACTGATCACAACAGCACAGGCCTAAATCACACTCCAGTAACAGATGGAAAGTTAGAACAAGCAATCGTAATTCTAAACACTAGGAATCTTAGTTACCAAACTCACCTACAGCCAGATATGAGACAACCTTCTTGTAAGACAAAATGTATTATCCTGAGTTTACTCAGCTTCCTGACTCTGCTAAATAGGCAGACTTAGCTCCGCCCAGCTATCAATGCTTTTGTTCCCACCGTATGTGGCA
Organism: Melanogrammus aeglefinus; assembly: GCA_900291075.1. NCBI lineage: Eukaryota > Metazoa > Chordata > Actinopteri > Gadiformes > Gadidae > Melanogrammus > Melanogrammus aeglefinus. The sequence continues at coordinate 30,816 of OLKM01000895.1, forward strand.
GAAACTAGCAAGAACGACCACTTAACTGATCACAACAGCACAGGCCTAAATCACACTGCAGTAACAGATGGAAAGTTAGAACAAGCAATCGTAATTCTAAACACTAGGAATCTTAGTTACCAAACTCACCTACAGCCAGATATGAGACAACCTCCGTGTAAGACAAAATGTATTATACACCGTATTTGGACACCGATCAAAGCAGCCCCTCGTCCTGTTGTTGTTATCTACAGTGTCTGGAAGTTAAGTTGTAAATCCAAACAGTTTAATCAGAATCTGGCAACGTTGTGTCACATATCTGGAATAAGAAAGACTGAATGTTGTGTAGTGTGTAGGCAAGGCATGGCAACTTTATTTATATTGCACGTTTCATACACGAAGCAGACTCAAAGTGCTTCACATCAAAACATTGACATACAATATTATGTAATAAATAGATAAATAAAAGAAAACATAAGCAGAGTAAAAAAATTGAAAGAAAATAAAGGCAAAGTAAAAAAGAAATGTAATGCAATGTATTAGTGTGTATACCTGCTGGAGACAGCAGGAGGCTCGAGACTGGCATTGCAGCTGCAGTATCGCTGTTGCCATGGACAACGAGGCCAAGCAGAGCTGGAGCCAATGGCCGCCCTGCCGGATGTACCGAGCGCGCTCAGTAGCCATGGCGTGCATCTCCCCGGCCAGCAGGAGGAGGGCCGAGGCAAGGAGGAGAACCTGGAGGAGTCGGGGATCGTTAACAGTTACAAAATTAACACTAATTCATCAAATTCGGCAACGGTCAAACCAACAAACAAGGGTTATTCATTGTTTTGTGATTGGCGAAAATGAGTGATGTCACTGCCATATTCGTATGTGAGGTGACGTCAACTGCAACCAGAGACGGCCAATCAAAAAAATCAATCGTTTTGTTTTAAAAAGAGATTTTTGTCGTCCCTGATATTTGTTTCAATCGTTTTATTTTTTCAAGCCTGATGTTATTTATTTTATTAATGACTTAGACCTGCACTTAAATTACCGGGGTAATATTTTTCTACACCAACTATAAACTGTTAATGCTCATCCAAGAGTCAATCCACCCTGGGCCTTTCGCTCTATAAATTGTTTTCTTCTGGTCAGATGTCCCCCCAGACGTCAGTCGTCACTGATTGGGAAAAATGAGAAAGTGTGTCCTTAAGTTCAGCTCTAGTTCAAAACACATCCACACAGTAGGCTCCTCTCAGGCTGTGATTGGCTGGGTCTGATCGTCAGGGTGTGATTGGCTGGGTCTGATCGTCAGGGTGTGATTGGCTGGGTCTGTTCATCAGACTGTGATTGGCTGGGTCTGTTCATCAGACTGTGATTGGCTGGGTCTGTTCGTCAGGGTGTGATTGGTTGGGTCTGGTCCATGTGATTGGTTGGATCTGTACCGTCAGGCTGTGATTGGTTGGTCTGTACCGTCAGTGTCAGGCTGTAATTGGTTGGGTCTCTGCCCTCAAGGTTTGATTGGTTTTGTCTGTGCCGTCAGTGTGTGATTGGTTGTGTCTGTACCGTCAGTGTGTGATTGGTTGTGTCTGTACCGTCAGTGTGTGATTGGTTGGGTCTGTACAGTCACACTGTGATTGGTCTGTAACGTCAGGCTGTGATTGGTCTGTACAGTCACACTGTGATTGGTCTGTAACGTCAGGCTGTGATTGGTCTGTACCGTCACACTGTCATTGGTCTGTACCGTCACACTGTGATTGGTCTGTACCATCAGGCTGTGATTGGTCTGTAACGACACGCTGTGATTGGTCTGTAACGTCAGGCTGTGATTGGTCTGGACCGTCAAGCTTGTGGTTGGTCTGGACCGTCAGGCTGTGATTGGTCTGTACCGTCAGGGCCAGCTGCAGGTGGGGGCCGGGGTCCGGGGGGACGTGGAGGGGGAGGACGGACAGGGAGGGGGCGACCCTCTGAGGAGGAGACCACCTGAGTTGAAGGCTCACACACACCAGCAGGCCCGTCTCCGGGTGGGCCAGCGTGAAGTCCACCGAGAGCAGCCTGAACCTGGATGGGGGGGGGGGGGGGGGGCACGTTTGGTTTAGGACGCCCTTTATCAGAGACAGCGGGGACGGGACAACACCCAACCAGGGGAAAGAGAGGAAGACATACAAACAGCAGCGGCGTCTGTCTGACGGTAGTAAAATCATTTGCAGGTCTGCTCGGCAAATTTTTTCAAATTTAATGTCAAAGACCCCTGCAGTCCAAATAACCCCAAAATAGATTTTTAAAAGAACAATTATATTCATAATCTTTAGTTTCTAAGAGGATTCATGGTTGCATTGGTCTGACCTTACTATAAACACAGAACCAAACCCCAAGCTCAGGACTAAACCCAAACCCAAGACTAAAACTATTTGTGCATGGCATGGTATCACATGACACGACATCACATGACATAATGTCACATGGCATCACATGACATAACATGGCCTCAGGTGACCCCCTTACTGTGCTGTGGCCCCTCCCCCCTCAGACAGCTCCCTCAGCAGGCGTCTCGTGGCCCCGCTGCCGTTGCCCAGGGAGACCACCTGGTCGGCGCCTCCGAGGTGGGACGTGACCCGTAACCGTGGCAACCCCACGAGCCTCACGGGCCCTGGGTTGGGGTAGAGGAGGGGCGCCAGGACGCGGTCCATCCACCGCCACGTCTCCGGACAGCTGGGGGTGGGGGGTCAATGGGGGGGTTCTTATTCAAGAATTATTGTATATATGTGTGTGTGTGTGTGTGTTTGAATATATGTGCATGTTTATTTGTGTTAATATATCTGTGTGTGTGTGTGTGTGTGTGTGTGTGTGTGTGTGTGTGTGTGTGTGTGTGTGTGTGTGTGTGTGTGTGTGTGTGTGTGTGTGTGTGCGCGCGCGTGCGCGCGCGTGTGTGTGTGTGTGAATAAATATGCTAGCTAATCATGAACTGTTTTTTCATTGACTTTGGGAGAAAGATAAGAATGACGTGTGTGTTGCGACTGTGTGTGTGTGTGTGTGTGTGTGTGTGTGTGTGTGTGTGTGTGTGTGTGTGTGTGTGTGTGTGTGTGTGTGTGTGTGTGTGTGTGTGTGTGTGTGTGTGTGTGTGTGTCTTGCCATGTGAGTGCGGTGAGGTTGGGGCCACCCGTGGGTGCCGTGTTCAGGGCCCGCTGGGTGCTGGTCCGCAGCATCCGGCCCAGTGCCTCCTCAGGGCTGCTCTGGTAGTTCACCAGTAGAACCAGTAGCAGGAACAAACACTTTGACCCACACAGTGCTGAGAGAGAGGGCGAGAGAGAGGGCGAGAGGAGAGAGAGAGAGAGAGAGAGGGAGAGAGAGAGGGCGAGAGAGAGAGGGCGGGCAAGAGAGAGAGAGGAGAGAGAGAGAGAGAGAGGAGAGAGAGAGAGAGAGAGAGAGGAGAGAGAGAGAGAGAGAGAGAGAGAGAGAGAGAGAGAGAGAGGGCGAGAGAGAGAGGGCGAGAGAGAGAGAGGGCAAGAGAGAGAGGGCGAGAGAGAGAGGGCGAGAGAGAGAGAGGGCAAGAGAGAGGGCGAGAGAGAGAGGGCGAGAGAGAGACAGGGCAAGAGAGAGGGCAAGATAGAGGGTGAGAGAGAGAGGGTGAGAGAGAGACAGGGCAAGAGAGAGGGCAAGATAGAGGGTGAGAGAGAGAGGGAGAGAGAGAGAGAGAGAGAGAGAGGAGAGAGTGAGAGAGAGGGAGAGAGAGAGGGCGGAGAGAGAGAGAGGGAAGAGAGAGGGCGAGAGAGAGA
>OLKM01000895.1:34577-72077 GCA_900291075.1 Melanogrammus aeglefinus
AGAGAGAGAGAGAGAGAGAGAGAGAGAGAGAGAGTGAGAGAGGGCGAGAGAGAGAGGGCGGAGAGAGAGAGAGGGCAAGAGAGAGGGCGAGAGAGAGAGGGCGAGAGAGAGAGGGCGAGAGAGAGAGAGGGCAAGAGAGAGAGAGAGAGAGAGATCAATAATGTATTCTCAATCTCTTTTCCAGGCTGTGCTTAACAACCTCATTAAGGAACAGACCTGTTCACACACAATCAGACCACAAGTACGGCTAGATCTGAACCTTAAACACGACAAAACTCAGTTCATACTGATTCATTGAAGCAGTTGAGTTCAGCTCCAGCCCAGGTCCAGTGTGGGCTCCTTATGAGCCCGTGTCTGCTCCTCTCCTCTCCTCTCTCTCTGTACCTTCATGAGGGAGCGCAGCGCCCGGGCCTTCTGCGCCTCCTGCCTGGCCTGCAGGAGGCCGTATCCCCACGGCGGGCGCACCGTGGCCCCAGGCTCCACCTCGGGCCTCCGGACCACGACCTCCCGGGACAGCAGCTCCTCCACCTCCGGGTCCACGGGCCGCCACAGCACGGTGTAGAGCAGGGCCTGGACGCACACCTGGACACACACACACACACACACACACACACACACACACACACACACACACACACACACACACACACACACACACACACACACACACACACACACACACACACACACAGCACCGTGAAGAACCAGACAGGGACACACACCTGAACACACACACATACACACACTGCATGGTGTAGAACCAGGCCTGGACACACACACACACACACACACACACACACACACACACACACACACACACACACACACACACACACACACACACACACACACACACACACACACACACACACACACACACACACACACACACACACACAAAGCACCTTGAAGAATCAGACACACACACACACACACACACACACACACGGATGAATTGCTGCCGGTAAAGATGAATGAGTGAATGAATGGATGAATGGGATAGGGTTGACGGGTGGGTGAACAGACGGATGGTAAACGACAAGGTGCTAGCAACAGCACAACAGCTCCGAGGAGCCGGAGAGGCCCCCTGTGGGAGCGGCGGTCACCTTGAGCGGCTCCAGCAGCAGCGCGGAGCTCAGGAAGGCCGTCAGGACGGAGGCCAGCCACAGGAGCAGCACGGCGTGGGGGAAGGCGCGGCCATAGAGCGCCACGCAGCCCAGGCAGGCCGCCAGCACCACCGCCACCAGGGGGTAGATTACACGCAGCGCCCAGCCGGGGAGCAGCCTGCCGGCCGGACCACGGGCAATGCCTATGGGAGTCGGGGGGGGGGGGAGGGCGGGTCTTTCAGAGGGTTTATTCTCCCATCTTGGTGCATCTTTGACCAAAGCATCCAAGCGGTGATTCCTGCTTGGCTGCTCTCGGTTATTGTTGTATTGTCTTTTTGTAACGGTGGAAAATGCACCGGGGTGGCAGCTCAGAGTTTGCCTGGCATCACGTCAAACCCCCTTTTATTATTTTGTTATCATGTACATTAGAATATGGAAATAATTACAGTGGTATCGATACAGAAATGTATTGATCTGATTAAGATATTTAGGCTGGATTAAACACGATGCTGAGCTTGGAGGATATGTCGACAAAGAGCGAGAGGGAGTACAGGTCAGGGTGGGGTGGGGGGGGGCTCACCTATGCGCGTGGCCGACGGGGAGCGGGGGTGATCGGGGAGAGGGGCTGGGGAGGGAGGTGCTGGCCACGGAGAGGAGGGTGAGGGAGGAGGGGGGGCGGGAGGGGGAGGAGAGGGGGAAGGGGGAGCTGGGGAGGGAGGTGCTGGCCACAGAGTGCATGGACTGGGCGGAGGGGGGGCCGTACCGGGAGGCGGGGGTCCAGGGCCCCCCCTGACCTTTGACCTCTGACCCCCAGCCGTCGGACCAGGAGCTGCAGGTGTTGCTCTGGCTGAACGTCGACGGGAAACAAGACGACGATAAAATACAATGGAAAATAAATTCACAATTAAATATTAAGAAAATAAATGATTATTACTAATATTTAATTGTTATATTTAAATGATTATACCCTATATATATACATATTATATTTTATAGAGCCATTATTTTCTGACTGGCCTGGTAACAGTAGTTAGTAGTTAGTTATAAGGTGGTTTATGCTGCCGAATCCAAGTTGCAACTCTATACAGAGTCTTATTTAACATTTATATAGAAAATATAAAACAACATTTCTCCAGGTATTTGTCTCCTCCTGTATTTGATTCCTCTCATCTCTTAATGGAACGGGAGAACATGTTCCTCGAGGTCCTCCCCTCACAGCGGGAAGTCGTCTCAAACGCATGAAGGAGCGGAGGAGGAAGGGGAGGAGGGAGCGCGTTTTTGATCCTTCATCCCAGCCTCGGGAACGGGAGCAGCCTTCTCCCCACCTCAAGGAGGTGGAGGAGGAAGAGGAGGAGGAGGAGGAGGAGGAGGGGGAGGGGGAGGAGGAGGAGGAGGGGGAAGTGGAGGAGGAGGAGGAAGAGGAAGAGGGGGAGGAGAGGAGGAGGAGCAGCAGCGTGGGGAGTATCTGCTACCTACGTGTTTGTGAAGGAGGAGGAGGAGGAGGAGGAGGAGGAGGAGGAGGAGGAGGAGCAGCAGCGTGGGGAGTATCTGCTACCTACGTGTTTGTGAAGGAGGAGGAGGAGGAGGAGGAGGAGGAGGAGGAAGAGGAGGAGCAGCAGCGTGGGGAGTAGCGGCCGCTGTCGGAGGTGGAGGTGGAGGAGGTGATCTTCACGTCCTCCGGGTCCTCGGTGTGGATGGATCTGAGGAGGTCCTCCTCTGACGACAACAACAACAACAACACAACGTTGTTTAATGAACGTGTGTCGACAGCGGGGGGTAGTCGCTGCACATTGCAAGATCTATGAATTAAATAACGTATGGTGGTCGCCTGCGTGCAAATCATCTGTATGTACTCCCAGCTGACTACCTAGCTTGGTGTGTGTGTGTGTGTGTGTGTGTGTGTGTGTGTGTGTGTGTGTGTGTGTGTGTGTGTGTGTGTGTGTGTGTGTGTGTGTGTGTGTGTGGATTGTATTGCGTCTCCTCCCACTGTGTGTTGCACTGTATCTGGTTTCTGTAATCTAGTTGATAGTAGAATCCAGGGAGCCCAGACACCAATCAGGGTGGAGCTCCATCCTGGCTGCCTCGGCTGATGCACTCAAACCAACGAGGAGGAACAACAACAACAACATGGACACACCAACCTCCCCCCCGGGACTCACCAGACTGCGTCAGGAAGCTGTTGGTGAGGGAGGGGTACTGAGCCAGCGCTTTGGGTCGGGGCCGCCCAGCAGGGGACGGAGGGCCGACGGGGGCCGGGCCGGGCAAGCCGGCGCCGTTGGTGGGGCCGGCCGGCGCCAGGCGGGGCAGCGTCAGGCCCTTCTTCCTCCTCAGTGGCCGCGTCAGGCCGCTGCAGGACGGGGACGGCCCGGGGGCCACGGAGGTCAAGGTCGCGGGGCAGGGGTCGAAGGTCGTGTCCGAGGGGGAGCCGGAGAGGGTGAGCTCGGCGAGGCTGTCGCAGGAGGGCCAGCCTCCCAGGACGCCTGCGTGGGGGGGGCCCCCGTCACCGCCCCCCCCACCCCCCCCGTGTGCTGCCTGGGTGAGGCCCGCCGCCTCCCAGAACGCCAGGATGCCCGAGTCAAACGCTTTACTGCCTAAGAGCTGAACACCACAGGGGGGGGGGGGGTCAGAGGGAGACGGCACGGGGACAGTGGAGCAATGGATGTGTGTGCGTCTGTGTGTGTGTGTCTGTGTGTGTGACTGTGTCTGCCTGTGTATGTGTGCGTGTGTATGTGTATTTTAGTGTGTGTGTGTGTGTGTGTGTGTGTGTGTGTGTGTGTGTGTGTGTGTGTGTGTGTGTGTGTGTGTGTGTGTGTGTGTGTGTGTGTGTGTGTGTGTGTGTGTGTGTGTGTTTAGGTGTGCGTGCATTTGTGTGATTGTATATCTGTGGATATGAGTGCATGCGTGCTTCTGTCTCTGTGTCTGTGTGTGTGTGTGTGTGTCTGTGTGTGTATGTGTGTGTGTCTGTGTGTGTGTGTCTGTGTGTGTGTGTGTAGGTGTGTGCACTCACAGATGATGTACTGCTGTCTCGTCTGGGGGTGTGGGAGGTGTCCGGCAGAGACAGGAAGGACGGGCCGGAGAGAGCTGATTGGCCGAGGAAGACGTCCATCTCCACTGAGTGACAGACCGGAGACGAAGGAGCAGACAGTTCGAGAGTTACCTGGAAACACACACACACACAAAGGCACACACACACACACACACACACACACACACACACACACACACACACACACACACAAACACACACACACACACACACACACACAAACACACACACACAAAGACACACACACACACACACACAACACACAACACACACACACACACACACACACACACACACACACACACAAAGACAAACACATGCACACACAAACAAAGACAAACAGACACACAAAGACAAACAAATGCCCACAAAGAAAAAAAGACATACAGACACACACACACAAATACAAACAAACACACAAAGAAAAACAGATATGCACACACATACAACGACAAACACACACACACACAAATACAAACAAACACACAAAGAAAAACAGATATGCACACACATACAACGACAAACACACACACACACAAAGACGAAAACACACACAAGTGCGCAGACAAACACACGCATGCTTGTTGACAAACGGAAAAGTTGAATGACTTTAATTTCCACTTGATTAAATCCGTTTCACTTCCTCCCTCACTCTTATCTCCTCCTAATATTTGCCTGTAATCAAGATGTCACCATATCAACGGCCAAACACCCAACAATTACTCAGCAAAATGGGATACAAACCCAACACCAGCTTCAACGGTCAACAAGGATAAGTGCAAGGGGACTAGCTGGGGCCCATTGTGGACTGATCCTGCGTTAAGATAAGTCCGTTCCCATCATGCCTCCTAATATCAGCATAATGACCCCCAATCAGCAGCACTATTAATATAAACGTCTCTGTGTGCATTTCAGAATGTGTGTGTGTGTGTGTGTGTGTGTGTGTGTGTGTGTGTGTGTGTGTGTGTGTGTGTGTGTGTGTGTGTGTGTGTGTGTGTGTGTGTGTGTGTGTGTGTGTGTGTGTGTGTATGTGTATGTGTATGTAGTGTGTGTGTGTTTACATATGTGTTCACATTTAGGTGTGTGTGTGTGTGTGTGTGTGTGTGTGTGTGTGTGTGTGTGTGTGTGTGTGTGTGTGTGTGTGTGTGTGTGTGTGTGTGTGTGTGTGTGTGCGTGTGCGTGTGCGTGTGTCTGTGTGTGTGCACCTGGCCGCGTATCTTCCGGAACAGCCAACTGAGACCACACTGGAGAGGAAACACCAGCAGGCTCAGGGTCATCCCCACGGCAACCGTCTCCCCACTGAGCACCAAGTCCACCGACACCGGCCCCCTGAAAAACCCCCCCCCCCCTCCGAATAATCAATACGGTGGGAAACACTAAAACAACTCATGTACTATTACAGTGTATTAAAGAAACCATTATATAACAATGTCCCACATATGATGTAAACAATAAACCACAATAATGTTCATTGATTCAGTGCATTATTGTCCAATACCGAGGCAGCCGGGGGTGGTTAACTCCTTTAAGTACCGGCTACTTTGTTGTTTTTTAATCGATATTCATCAGGCACAATTCTGTTTATGCTCTTCTGCAGGGCTTTGAGCAAATTGTTTTTGCGTTGTCGAGGATATGACTGGTCGATGGTTGTATCTGACCGTTGTCTTGAGAGGATTCGTAGCGCATTGATTCGTTGTTTAAAAATAATGCATCCCCTTGTAACATAGTTGACCAATATTAATATTTATGTTTTATTCGTATATTATATTTAGGGCAACTTGCAACCATTCATGCACACATTCACACGCAGCGACAACCAGCTCGTCAGGAGCAGTCAGGGCGAGGCGTCTTGCTCAGGGACACCTCGACGCTCAACTAGGAGGAGATGAGAATCGAACCTGCAACCTTCCGGTCACCAGCCGACCCGCTCTGGCTCCTGAGCCACATGCCGCTCTCATTTTCATTGCGGAATAGGGCTGAACGATTTGGGGAGATAATCGAATTGCGATTTTTATGAACAATATGTTGATTGCGATTTATTTATTAAGTTCCTTAATTTCATTAAGAAAGCAATAAATCATTCTTTAGCACGACCAACACAACATTGGAAGCAGTCAACATATAAACGTCTCTTTCCTTTAGCCTGATGTTGAGATGAATTGATATTATAACGTCTTTATTTAACTATTGCATTGTAAAAGAAAAATAAATATAAATCTTAATGATCTCCAGTCAGTAACGGTAACAAATCACCAAAAAATTCGATGAATCGTTGAGCCCTACTGCGGACCAATCAGGATCAAGGGTTCCCCAATACTGTATGGAAGCATGACCCACCTGTGTGTGGTGGAGCCGACGGCCCCGTGCCATACGGCCCCCAGGGCCATGTAGAGGTGCAGCAGCAGGGCCCCACAGGTCACCCTCTGGCCCCGGGTGAAGAGGCTGTGGGCTGGGCGCGTCCACAGGGACAGCCACAGGTGGCGCTCCACCGCCCCGTAGAGCAGCTGGGAGCGCAGAACACGCCGGAATCCTGAGAGGTCCTCAGGACCTGAACACCAGGACACAGCGCTGTGAGTCAAAGGCTCCGAGTCCGCAGATCGCGTAGTATGCGAACTGATGTCCGCAGTTCGCGCACTTGGTATTGAGAAACGGCTAGAAGCCGTTTCTCAATACCAAGTGCGCGGACTGCGGACTCGTGGACTTGGAAGCTTGCACTCTGCAAGTCGCGACTTCCAAGTACAAACCTCCGAGGCCGGGAGTGCACCTGCAATTGGAACAGCGGACTCGATGATGTCACCACCTCAGCTCTTCTGTTAACTGTGCTACGGCCTCATGTAGCCATATGCTACTGAACAATATAAACAAATTATATAAAACAAAACACCCGCCTCTTTCGTGTTAATATTTTGAATGAATATAAATGAAAAGTTATGCATATTCAGACGGCACGCCAGCTGTACCCTACATATAAACAATCAGTGGCTTGAAAAAGATTAAATGAGATTGCTGTTTCTCAATGTTCCTATATAGCCTATTATTAGAGAATAGAATAGAAACACACACACAAACGATCAGATGGATCTGACCGGGATTTCCGTTGCCGTGGCGATGCGTTTCTTCTATCAGCGACTAACACAATATAAACAAATGACATAAAACAAAACCCCTCTTTCATTTTAAAATAATAGTATGTAAATATTTAAAATGAATAGGCCTCCATCTTTGTTATACTTTTAAAATGTTCCTATATAGCCTATTTTATAGATTACACACTGATATTTTAAAACAGGAATGCGAAATGCAAAATGCATCCTGGGATATTTAACGGTCCCAAGTCACCTCCGATGCATCCTCGATGAAACGGCCAATTGCATCAAGGACACTTCCTGGTTTAACTTGGCTTGATGCATACTTTGCATTGGAACAGTACTTGGGCTACGACTGATGACATTTCACAAGAACGCAAGTACACAAGTACAGAAAAGAACGCGAATTGAGAAACTCTCTCCCTCTCTCCTAAATGCAGAAATTAGTGCTAGATGTACTAACTAGTGAAACTGCTAGCTTGAGTTACAGTGGTAGTCACTGGTTAGTGATAGGTGTAGTAGCTAGTCACCAGTCACTCACAGGAGGCCAGCACCCTCTTCTCCAGGGTGCCGGTGCCGTGGCCCCCAACAGAGAGCCAGTCCTCCACCAGGAAGAAGAAGAGGTGGTCCGTCTGGGGGTCCCAGACCACCACCTGCTGCAGGTACCAGGATGGGTCCAGACCTTGGGGGGGGGGGGAGAGGGGGGCAGGGTCACAGGACCGTCACTGACTGGTATTAGGGCGTCTGCCCACTCACCAGTTAACTGTTTAACTGGTTGACCCTCTCGCTCTGGGATGAGACAGCTTCAGCTTTTATCAACTCTCTCACTCTCTGTCTCTCCCTCTCGTTTCTCTCCCTCTCTGTCTCTCCCTCTCCCTCCCTCACTGTCCCTCTGTCTGTCTCTCTCTCTCCCTCCCTCCCGTCTCTCTCCCTCTCCTCTCTCATATATTCAACACACACACATCTTCAACACATGCACACACACATCTTCAGGACACACAGACACACACACAAAGAGCCATCTTCAACACACACACACACACACACACACACACAACACACACACACACACACACACACACACACACACACACACACACACACACACACACACACACACACACACACACACACAAAGAGCCATCTCTAACCCCCACACACACCCACACTCCACTCCACAGGGGGGTACCAGTGTTGTCGTGCCAGATGCAGATCTTCCACAGCTCCCCCAGGCCGTGGGGGGTCTCCAGGTGGAAGTGGTCCAGGCCGCCCTGCTGGAAGGCCCCACCCCTCTGCAGGTGGCGCCCGCCGCTCTTGGTCGCGCCGTACAGACACACGCCCACGTGGGCCGTGGTGCCTGATGGGTAATCACATAAGATAACATTGGAGCTGGTACCAAAAAGACTTGGGTGGGAGGGGAGGGGGGGTTTGTGTGGGTGTGTATGGGTGTGCATGTGTTGGCTAGTATTGTGTGTTGTGTGTGTGTGTGTGTGTGTGTGTGTGTGTGTGTGTGTGTGTGTGTGTGTGTGTGTGTGTGTGTGTGTGTGTGTGTGTGTGTGTGTGTGGTGAGAGTTTATGCTGTGAGTTTGTTTGCGTGAATTGTGTGTATAGTGAGTGTAAATAGTGAATGTGTGTTTGTGAGTGTGTACGAAAAATGCACCTTAAAAAAAAAACGCACTCCAATCTGCTCCATCTTCATTCTGTGACACATTCAATGCATCAAAAAACTGCCATCGCTGAACAGACTCCTTTTTATCTACAAGAAAACCTCAGAATCCGATAGTGCCAACCAAGCACCATCTCTCTCCCGGGCTCCAGGAAAAAAAACACTTTCTGGGAGCGCACCCATCAGGCAGCTGCCGGGCAGTACATCAAAACTGCTCGCGCTGCAGAGATCCTGGGAGCCACTCGATAGCGCTCAGACATCGGCCGGCTGATCGCTGGCTGTGCAGTCGCAGAGTTGCTGATGAAGCCAAACGGGAGAACGCATCGACCGGCCGACGAAAAACCCTGGTGTGTACCTGGTGTTCTTACAGGAGAGCACTTTTGTTATTGGTTGTGATCGAGGGGTCGCTCGTTGCAGAGGGGGAGCTTACCCGATGACCTGAATAGTTTGGGATCTGAATACAAAACTGTCCCGCGCACAAGCCTCCGCCACCGAGGGAACCGACCATCATAGGGTTGATGTTGGATGAATGTTCAAGCTTGCTTTAAGGGGTCTGCCGTGTGTGTGTGTGTGTGTGTGTGTGTGTGTGTGTGTGTGTGTGTGTGTGTGTGTGTGTGTGTGTGTGTGTGTGTGTGTGTGTGTGTGTGTGTGTGTGTGTGTGTGTGTGTGTGTGTCCGCCTGCCTATGCGTGCGTGTGTTTACATACATTTTGGGTGTGTGTGTCCGTGCAGCCAATGCATGCCTGGGAATGCATGCGTGCTGTGTGCGTGTGCGTGTGTGTGTGTGTGTGTGTGTGTGTGTGTACACATGCGTGTGTGTGTCTGTGCGCGTGTCCTTGTCTGACCTGCCCCTGGCCTCCAGCCCGTCTTCACCAGGACCCGGTAGCGGTAGCCCCCCCCAGGCCCACAGAGCGGCACCGTGCCCAGCCTCCGGCCCTCCAGGCTGTCCAGCCGGTGGGCCACCAGCCCCAGCAGCAGGTGGATCAACACCAGCACCGCACACACCAGGCCCACGGCCACGCTGAGCCCCCCGCCGTCCCCCTGGGGGAGGGGGGGGGGGAGAGAGAAGATAGATTAACATAACAAATACCCGGCGCTTCTATCCAAAGCCACTTACAACCATTTTTGAACACACACCGACGGTGGCGTCAACCATGCAGGGCGACACCCAGCTCATCGGGAGAAGTAAGAAGTAAGATGTTCCCAAATCGCAAGGGGGTTTACGGACCCCATACGTTCTTGCGGACCCTCCTTGCGTCCGCCCGCAAGGGCCTGACGTGGCGCCTCCTCCCAAAAAATCGTAACCTTCCGTCGAGGCGACACAGCAGCAAGGGCTGTGATTGGTCCGCTTACTAAAACCCGACGCAGAACCATAACAGGTGCAGGACTGCGTCGAAGCGTCTGCGTGGTCATGGCGTTGCGTAATCAGCCCTTTAGGGTGAGGCGTCTTGCTCAGGTACACCTCGACACTCTAGCTAGGAGGAGCCGGGGATCGAACAAACAACCTTCCGGTAAACAAGTCATCCCGCTCTACCTCCGGAGCTACTAGCGCATTACTCAGGGGCATCATGATGTTGCTTTTGACGTGAACTCGTTTGGATCAAAACAGGAAGACAATCTCCCCTTTCTCTTCCTCACTGTGCTGTATTCGCTATCATGCATTAAATTATCTTTTATCCTACTGCAAAGAATGTGATTAAGGGATGAATTAGTTTTCTAATGGTTTCTAATATGTTGCTGTATCTTGTTTACTGTATTTTTATTGTAATGTTTTGATGCTTTGTCTTGGCCAGGGCGCTCTTGTAAGAGAGACAGGTTTCATCTCAATGAGACTAACCCGTTTAAAAAAGGTCAAAACAAGATAAAAAAACTCTTCAATCCGATTCCTAATTCACTCATTCTTCGTACAGCTCTACCCACCCTACCCTCACTATGAGCCTAAGAGAAAGATCCTCCATACCGGTGGCAGCAGCACTACGGCCCCGGGGTGGACAAACAGACTGGCCCCGAACACGGTGAGGTGCGTGGTGAGGCAGTGCGCCGAGCGGAGTGTGCTGCCCTCCAGTGGCCAGAGCCCGTCACTGCGCCACCGGCCGTCCGTCACGCTGTAGTACTGACACAGGGAGCTGAAGACGCACACAGAGGCCCTGATGGGGCCCGCGTCCAGCGACGACTGCAGCCTCACAGAGAGAGGCCCCTCTTTGCTGTTTAACCTGTTAGAGTTAAGCCAACAATCATAAAAATATGTTTATTTTAGAGATCATTTTCAGAACACTCAGAACGCTGTATAATCTGATTAGAAGTAAGAACGAAATGGACTCGAGAACAAATACAGAGAGAGAACGGGGAAAGAGAGCACCCAGAGAGGGGGGGGGAGACCCTGTGAGGTGGGGGACCCTGAGAGGGGGGGGGTGGACCCTGAGAGAGGGGGACCCTAAAGAGAGGGGGGGGGGCCCTGAGAGAGGGGTACCCTGAGAGAGGGACCCTCAGAGAGGGGTACCCTGAGGGAGGGACTCACAGCGGGGAGAGGAAGACGGTGTGCTCCACGGAGCCGGCCGGGGAGGAGAGGGAGAGGTTCAGCTCCCAGACCAGGGGAGGGGGGCTCGATAGGGCGGGGCTCACCTCCACCCAGACCCGCCCCGCGGCCGCCGCCCCGGCTCCTACAGATGCATCATGGGAAATAACAAACATCACATTTAGTGCACAATCATCTGAGTATATACTTTAGACCCTAGGTTAAAGGTTTTAGAACTAGGAACATGTGCAACTTTTGAATACCAATGAATAGTTTCCACATTTCTCTCGGTGTCTAGTACTGCGATAAACATACTATCTCTTAGGGGGAACTGTGTGGGAAGGTAAAGATTCAAAGTATCCATTGAAGGGTAGAAGAGGAACGACTGCTTCTCGTCCTCCTGGCTGAGTGGGCAGGCTAAGATACAGGAGGTCTACGTACCTGGGACCAGGCTGAGGTTAAGGCTGAGGTACACAGTACCGGGTAGGGGGGAGGGTCTACGTACCTGGGACCAGGCTGAGGTTAAGGCTAAGGTACAGCCCTGCCTTCTCCTTCAGGCCGTGCACCGCCTGGACCGTGAAGTTGACCCCGCCTCCGGAGGGCAGCGTGAACACACTCATCCAGGACGGGTCCCCGGACGTGTTGGATCCATCTCCTCCTCCTCCTCCTTCTCCTCCACCTCCTCCTCCTCCGGCCTCCAGTGTGGGGCGGAGGCTGGGCAGGGCGAGGCGGATGGCCCGCTCGGGGGGCAGGTCACGGAGGGGTATGGGCCAGCCCTGGGGGGTGCTGATCTCCATGGCGACCACGGCGGTGGAGATGGGCGGGTCCGCCTCGGCGAAGCCGGCCGGGCCGTCCAGTCCCAGAAGCACCTGCACCACCGCCGCGACTCTGATTGGCCAGCTGGGCCCCCAGGGGGCGGGGGATGCGGAAGGGGCACGGCGGGTTCTGACGCGGCGGACGCGCGCCGCTGTCGGCGCACAGCAGCTCGGAGGGGTTTCCGTGGAAACCGAGGGCGGTGAGGTGCGGCGTGTCGAGAGAGAGGGGCTCCTCTCCCGAGACGCGGGGCCCCATCAGCGACCGGACGAGGGCCCCGGCGTAGCCCAGCGCCCTGAGGGCCGCCCCGGGACCTGGGGGGCTCCCGGTGGAGCCAGAGGCCTCGGGGGTCCCTGTCAGGAGGCGATCTGAGGAACCCGGCAGGACAAAGACATGGGGCCCGTTATTAAGACCCCCCTGAGGCTCTAGAGCCCCTCTGAGGACAGAGCCAGGGGCCCTCAGACACAGGATGAATCACTCATCCTCTAACATCGTTACTGCTGACTGATGATCGTGGTCCTTCGGAAACATCGTTACAGAAATCCATACCATTATACCGCTATATTGTGTCCCAGTTTCGACCCGTTAAGTCCACCCGGTACACCCTGAGCCCGTTAGGATAAGCACCAATCAGGTGGAGGACGTTTCTCCCCGTGTGGAGAACCGAGGCCGTGCGGATCCTCCCGTGTTCCTCCATCACGCGCACCATCCTGCCGACCGCTTCCAGCACCGTCTCCTGACAACCCGCACACCACGGCTCGCTGCTGGAGACAGCCTGGAGACACACACACACACACAGACAATCACACACACAGACACAGACACACACACAGACACAACACACACAGAGACAGAGACACACACATACACAGACACACACACAGACACAGACACACAGAGACACATACACGCACACAGACACACACACACACACGTGAACACACACACACTCACGTGAACACAAACATATGCGCACTCACATGCGGCCCAGTGCGCGCACACACACACACACACAAACACACACACACACACACAGATACACATACACACAAGACACACACACACAGACACAGAGACACAGACACACACACACACACACACACACACACACACACACACACACACACACACACACACACACACACACACACACACACACGTGTGCATGTGTAAATGAGGGGGAGTTATAATCTAATCTAGTCAATTAAAGTAAATTGAATTTTTTCAGCCCTTAATCTCAATCACCAAGAAGGACTTCACGGGCCACATCATTTGACAACCCCCTCACCATGACCTCTCAACCCTGACCTCTCAACGGGTTAAAGGAAATCCTTGAGAACGAGAACAGAGATGGAGGATCCCACCTTCCATAGATGGTTAGTAGAGCATGGACCCAATAATGGGACGGACATCATGTGCAGACATCGTGGTAGCGCACAACGGGGTAGCACACATCAGGGTATTATAACAAGCAAAACAGTGGAAGCCGGTCATTGGGCGGTTAGACTAGAACGTTGAAATAGAACATAGGTGGTGTAGGGGGTGACGGAGAGGGAGAGGGAGAAGGAGGAGGAGGAGGAGGAGGAGGTGGAGGCTGACTCACGGTGCTCTGGATCAGCGCTGAGCTCACTTGGCCGACGTCGTAGAGCGTAGAGACAGGCAGAGAGACCAACAGGCGGGTCACACCCGCTCGTATCTCCCTGGTGTCCCAGGGCTCAGCGTCACTCCGCCCAGACTCCACCTGTGGAGGGGTGGAGGAGTAAAGTCAAAGGGTTTTGTTGTCATTTCTGCAGGAAAAAAACGCAGTCATTCTGTACACTGAAGTCTTTTAGACTTGGTTGGCAAACCATACGCAGGAGGCTTGATAGATCAAAAAGCAACATAATAAAATACACATAATAAATAGTAAATATAGACAAATTCAATTAAATAAAACACATGAACATCATCGACAGTTCCATCGCAATGTAAACAGCTAAACAACCGTCCAACGCAGTTATGTAATACAATGAGGACTATAAATATTGAATATGGTCTAAAGTGGAATGTGCCGATTAATATATTTCATTGGGTAATAATTCATAAGGTTATTCATACATTACCTTAAATAAATGTTTAAGGTAATGTACATTGAATATACAACACGTGTCCATGTCATAAGCGTTCAGAGCACGAGGCACTAACAGCAGTAGGACCACACTGAGACGGTGTTGGGCGCCACCTGGTGGAGATGGCTGGTGAGGGCCAGCGAGTAGGCCAGGCTCTCCTGGGGGTTGCCATGTTGAAGTAAAACCCACAGCTCTCTCTGGCTCCGTTTCCTCAGCCAATCACTGGCCGCGGTGCCCGTTCTCTGGCGTTCAACAGTCAGAGTTCTGCAAAGGTTGGACAGATCAATAGTTTTAACAAAGGTTGGACAGATCAATAGTTTTAACAAAGGTTGGACGGATCAATAGTTTTAACTTGAAGATTTTACTCCAGGGTAACGGGGGAGCTGAAATGACCCTCTAAAGAAATATATGAAGTTATAATATGGCTGATATATTCATGACATTACATTTATTCAGCAGACTCTTTAATCCAAAGTGATTTACAACAAAGAAGATTAAATTATATTAATAAAATATTGTATTTGTATAGACCTTAATCACAGATACAGCCTCAAACAGGCCGTGTATTTAAGACATATGGATTATGACATGATATATATAACCCAAAAGGGAAAGAATAATTAGAGAACATACAATTAATCAAATACGCAAATTGCTCTAAATGTTACAATAACGATATTTAATGGACCAAGATGCCAACTGGGCAGATGGGTATTAGGAGATGGGAGAGTTCAAGCTGTCCTGAGGTATTTCTGCCTGATATTCAGGAAGAAAGGATCGTCTAGGCCTGATACCTCGGGATAGACCCAGGACTAGGTGGAGACCCTGGCCTGGGAATGCCTCAGGAGCTCGTCAATGTGGCCTGGGAAAGGGAAGTCTGGGGCCCCTTGCTAGAGCTGCTGCCCCCCGCGACCTGACCCCGGATAAGGCGTAGAAGACACAGCTCCAGGCGGCTCACCGGTGAAGGGCAATGGCCGTGGCCCCGAACTGGTCCTCCACCAGTACGGTGACGGGGAGTGCCGTGCCGTTCCCCTCTGGCTCAGGGACTCCGGCCGGGACCACGGTGCCCAGCGAGGAGCGGGTTCCCCTGATCACGGCAGCATGGGAACGTTAGTGACCTCATGGACGTCCAGGTGAGCTTCTCACTACACCTGTGATCTCGAAACTCACATTTATGTGTGGATACCTATTGTTATTCTAATTCATTTATTAGTTTTGCACAATATTGAAAAATATCACGATATGCTTGTGAATTCAGACGACCCTTCGAAACAGCCCAGTGTATGGAGATGTCAACTTAAACTAGTTCTTATTCCCTGTGTACTTAAATAGGTTGTATTGTGATCATTTACTGGCCATATCTCCTCAATCTAATAAAGTAATTAATAAAGAATATACAACTGGGTCATCCAATATTTTCTTGCCATGATGATACAATACCATTCGGCTAAGATTGTGCTACTCGTGCTAGCTACTTTAGGCTAGGCTAGGCTCATAGCATTCATCTTTTTTTCATAGGATGGTAGGTGCAAGTACCGCCCTTTTCGCCTCTGATTTGCCTGTGATTGGTTATGATTAGGGTTAGGGTAAGGTTTAGGGTTAACCCTCACCCTACCCTAACCATAAACCTAACCCTAAACCTGACCCTAACCCTTCGCACCCGGGGAACATAGGACCTGGGGAACATAGGGATGACCCCGGGTAGTTAGTGGTGCAATGCTAAACACGTCATGCTAGCTGGTTTGGGCTAGGCTCATAGCATTCACCTGTAGAGCGTGAGCAGGGGGCAGGCTGTGATGCTGGATCCACAGGGAGCCACCTGGAAGGTGTATATCAGTTGGGATCCCTCGCTGCTCCCATGCTTCCAGCCTGAGGAGAATACAGGGAGGACATCAGAGTTGACATGAAATACCACATCCACTGCCAGATAATAGTGGCCAAACGTTCTCATCATTTCACTTAATGATAGCATAATGCGTACTTTCATTGAAATTCCTGTGTTCTGATGTGAAGACCTTTATTGCCTTCATTGAAAATGAAAGGTGCTATTTGTAACTAGTAGGCCTATTACTACTGCTGCTAATGCTGCTGCTACTACTGCTACCACAGCTACTCCTACTAAGTGTAACTAATGCTACTACTACCTACTACTACTACTAAGTGTTACTAATGCAACTAATGCCACTACTATCACTATTACAGCTACTACAACTACTCCTAATGCTACTACAACTACTCCTAATGCTACTACAACTACTACCTCGACTACAACTACTCCTGCTACTTCGACTACTACTCATATTTGTAATGAATTAAATACGTTTAATTTGCAATAATTCTATTTGATTCATTATGATGCCATCTCCCCGTACCGGAGCAGCTGTAGGAGACCAGCGTCTCCAGGGGGTGGATGACGTCCGTCTCCGGGAGCAGAAAACAGCGCCCCCCGTGGGGCGGAGGGTGGGGTGCTACGGTCAGCCCGCTGCTGCCCCACAGCCCCGCCTCCGGCTGGGTGCAGTTCAGCGTGAAGGTGTAGCTCCTCCCCTCCTGCAGGACTCCGGGGCGGACCACCAGGGCAGGGGAACGCGCCCCCGTCGAGGTGGTGACCGTGTCCAGGTCAAAGGTCGACCCGCTCTGGTCCTTTGCACTCCATTGGTACTGGAGAGGAAACCAGTAGGGAGTTACATTACACACTTACACTGTTATAATGGAGGAGAAACCAGTAGGGAATGCCATTATATAACCAGTAGGTACAAAAGTTACTTTTATACTGGGAGTATACAAAGTTACTTTTATACTGGGAAAGAAACCAGTAGGAAATCACATTACACTCTTTCACACGTGTAAGGCGAGTTTCATTTAACATTTGTTGATGGTTATACGGTGGTGGTTTTACAAATAATATCCCTACGATTCCTAATTATAAATTATTAGAAACAAAATATATACATATTCATTGCCATTTTCTTATGAATACACACAACTGCTCCATCCTGGTTCACCTGGGCCTGGGCGTCACACCGTTCACAGAGTCCCGACAGCACCAGGGCGTCAGTGTAACTGACCCGACGGGAGGAGGCCGAGGAAGAACAGGACACACAGTCCACCGTCACAGGAAACACCTTCCCCGCCTCGCACACCCTCACCTGGAAGGCGGGCGACGGACCATAAAGCACATGATGCAACTAAGGCCCAGCGTCTCTTTAAACTGCCGCTGGACTCTGGTTCTCAAACCTTTCCTACTACTGTTCCCTCTGTAAGATAAAAATAAAGAAAAATAAATACCAATATTCTTGGAGACTAATGAGCCGGAATGTTGATTGCCTGATGAATTTCAGGTGCTGTAATTCTCAAATGAGTGGCAATGACAGAATGTCATGTTCAGCTTGTTCATAGTGATCTAATCAGGATTCAAACTCTCAACCTAAGGTTTACCAGTACACGGCATTATCCCGTTGAGCCACTGACATTCCTGAACTGCATGAAGCCTCATCCACATCCTGAATATGTCAATTGATAAGCACGCAACATCAAGAAAACTCCAAGCACACATTTCACAAGAGAATTAAGGGCTTTCTTAAAAGAGTACAGATCTGAAAATTTGCACTGTTAATGGTATCCACCTAATGATAGCCGTATGGTAGTTATACAATAACAAAATTGTCATGTAGGCAAAATGGGTGGACGTTTTCGATGAAATTGTGGGAAAAGTATACATTTTTAGAGCAGAAGACCATAGTGAAAAAGATGCATCTGATTTTAGAGATTAATATGATGAAAGAATGTTGAATCCAGGTCAATCTCGTAAAGAAAAATAAGGCTAGTGCATATATTTGTTCAATAGCGCCACCTTTAGGTGCAGTACCACGATTTGGGTTCATTAGTAGTGGGTGGTATTGGTATCCACCTAATAACAGTTGTATGGTTTTTGATACAATAACAAAATGGTCATATAAGAAAAATGGGCTAACTGCTCCAAATTTATTGGCCAATATTTCTCAAATGGAACTAAGTAAAACAAATTCCAAGCAGCTTAACCCCTAATTAACATGAATAATGTATGTGTGTTCTATTTGACCAGTTTAACACAAACATTAAAAGGGTGTAAATGCTCAACAATTTAGTGAAAAAATTGTCCTGCACTATTTTATATTGGTTGGAATTTACTCCAAAGTACCCCTGGGGTAAGCGTACCCCCATTTCAGAACCACTGCTCTAGACGATATCCAGTTCATCTCCAAACTCTGGAGTACCAGGTCTGCTGTCTACTCACGGTCTGTGTTGTAGAGACGGCTCGCCTGCCGGCCTTCTGGACAGTGAGGGTGAAGACGTAGACTCTGCTGCTGTGCAGTTGGTTGCCAGGGACGGTCATTTGCCTTCTCTCTCTGTCAATGTGTGGACATGGAGGGTCACATGCTGTGGAACTCTGAGAAGAAAACGAATAACATTGTGTGATTGTGTTGAATGATAATATAGAACGAATGATGAGCCAGAGAGCGCTGTGACAGGATTCACAGATACCGCACAGAACCGTACCTCCTCGGTGAAGTCCCAGTGATACTCCAACTGGTCCTCCTCGTCTGGGTCAGCGTCGGGGTCCCGGGACGCTGAGCCGTCCAGGACGAGGTCGCTGAGGGGGGGCCAGAGTCTGACGGACCCCCCCTTGATGATGGCCTCCAGGGACCTAGGAGCCACCGTCAACAACATCCCCCGCTGGATCCTGAGAGGAGTTCCATGGAGGGAGACGGTAAAGACCAGGTCGTACCGCCCGACCTTCAGAGTCCAACCCGGTACGGAGAGCAGAGGCGAGGTCACCGACACCTTGCTGCTGAGGTTCACCGCGGTTGCAGTGCCACCGGGATCCCCTTCAGATCTCCTGAGTATTTCCCACAGATATGCAGCCTTGTATGCGGAGCAGTTTTTGACATCCACGACGGCTTCGAAGTAGCTGGGGCTGGACCTCAGGATGGTGGGACGGCTCTGGACTAACTCGGCCTGAGGGCCTCCGCACTGCAGGTCACGGACCTCCAGGCGGATCTGAGTCCATACCTGGCTGACGTTGTTTGAAACATTTACTGTGGCGTGAAACACCCCGGGACTGTGGTACGTATGACTTGCAGTGTTTTCGTCTGTGACCAAAATTTCAGTGGAGTCTCCAAAATCCCAGTGGAACTTGAGGTGACTCCCGCCAATCACGCTGGCCAGGATCTTGACGATGTGTCCAGTAAATGTTCCATCTGATTGACAGAGAAGATGAACTTCTTGAACAGGAAACTCCACCAGGAATGTGTCATTCAGGGACTGTGAGCAGACACTGCTGCGGGCCTCCACAAGGACAGATAATGTGCCACTTCCAGGTGGAGAAAAGGTAACTTCCTGTCCGCTGACCTGTACAGGCTCCGACCCCTCCAAAGAAAACGTCCAAGTGTAGATGGCCGGTGAGGTACTTTCGATTTGTGCTTTAAAACGGGTATCAGTCCGAGCACTCAAGGTGACGGAACAACAACCCACCATGTGCAAACCACTGACGCGCTCGCCCACGTAAACAGAGGACGTGAAGTTTGAACTGCTGACCAGGTTCCATGCTTCCACCGTCACCACGTGCAGTCCAACAGGGAGGTCAGTCAGGATAAACCGGTCCTTTACAAATACAAGCCTGTAATCCAAATCGGTTTCAGCAAACGTCATGTTGTAGCTCACGTCGGTTCCGGTAGACACCAGTGGGGTGAACACCATCGGGTCCTGAGTGCAGATATTGGAGCTGTTCAGGTCCAGAGTCAGTCCACTGATGGGCTCCTGGACGGTGACACTGTGTGAAACTGCCTGCCAATTGACCCCGTTGGAGACATTCAGGGCCACCTTGTATCGTCCTTCATGTGTAAAGGAATGATTCAATGATGGGCTGGAGTCTCTAACCAGGGCAGCTCCCACTGCCCACTCCCAGGTCAGATCACTCCCTGTATGGAGGCCTCCGCAGAGTGAGACCACGGCACCTGCGGAGATATAAAATGGACTGGGCTTTTGGTTGATTTGAAAGTCGACGTCTCGTATCTCCTCTTGAACCGACAACTCTTTAGTGGCACTGATGTGACCAAGAAAGTTCTCCACTCTGACTTCAACCTGGTGCTGACCCAAACGGCCATACATATGGAGAAGAAAAGGCATGTGTGTCCTAAGGGGTGAAAGGTCAGCGTTGACATACCAACTATACTGGAGGTCAGACCCGCTGGCCACGCCGACAGAGATGTTCACCGGTCTCCCTGCAGCCACGACGTCTGATGGGGTTGTTAGTTCTGCACCCGCTACCCGCTCTACTGCCACGAGTGAAACATTACTGGTTGTCTCACCTAGCTTATTTGAGGCTGTTAAATGGATAAAGACATCACCAGGGGCTTCAAGCGGCAGCCTGAGGCTGTCACCAAGGCCAGCAAACTGCTTTGTTCCTCTGTGAACAGAGTACCAGCTGTAGCTGACGTTAGAACCGCGAGCCAAGGAAGCAGTGCAGTGCAGACTCTCCCTCGTCGGTGTGTATTTCATGAGTGTCAGATTGGGACACACGACACAAAGTCTCTCTATCCTTTCATGAGCTTCGATCAAAATGGCCGCGTGCCTTTTGCTCAGCGGGTTCTGAGCCATGACCGAGACCTGATACACTCCTGGCGTGGGAAACACGTATCTGAGCTGAGGAGATCCCTGTGCGTTTACAGTCACACCGTTGATCGACCAGACATATCCGGTGCTGCCGATAGCGGTGTTAACTGCTGTTATAACAGTTTCCTCCCACACTGCGACACAGGGTGGGTCGCTGCGAAGCACAAGGTCTACTGCAGGAAGTACAACAATCACTTCCTGGGTTGCTGAGGTTTTGCTTATGGTGTTAAACACTGTGGCGATAATCATGAACTGTCCCGTGGAGGTGAAGATGTGGGAGACGTTTTCGCTATTCTCCACCGGGGAACCATCACCAAAATCCCAGAGAACCGAGTAATTGGTTCCTTTGAAGCTGTGAACCCAGAAGGACGCTGTTGTGTTGACAGTCAGCGCGCCATGTAGGCCACTGTGTGCAACAGAGGGCTTGCCTACGGGCCTTTGAACGGCAATAGAGATTTCTGCAGATTTTCTGCTTACTTTGTTACTCGCAATTACCGACACATCTTCATTTCCTTCCTCGTTAAAGACAATACACCTGTCAGCGTTCGCCACTTCACTCGAGGGACTCTGGGAGCTCTGCCATAAAAAACGGTAACCGATTTGTTCTGGAAGCACGAGAACACTCAGACACACTCGTTCTCCCACTGCCACCACACTCTCTGATGTTTGCAAAGCCACGCTCGATATTGAGTCTTCAACGCAAAGGTTGGCACCGAGGTACGTAGCGCTCAGAGGACTATACACAGTCACATTTACAAGAAAAACACCGGGGTTTGAGTATGTGTGTGTGGCTGTGGGCTTTCCTTTCACCAAAGCGGAAGCCAAAGCCTCTCCAAAGTCCCAATGGAGAGTACATGTGGATATGTTCACAGTCACTAGAGCTGTGAACTGTACCTCCTTACGAGTGCTGACACACTCTCGAGGCAGTATCCCACTGATGCCTAACTTGTAGATCTCAACGTTGATGGACTGACGGACTGAACCGAGGGAGTTTGAGGCTGTCACGATGACGGTGTAGTTCCCCAGAGCCCTGTACGTGTGGGACACGGCGCCACCTAGGGGCCAATCCCGCAGTGGCGACGCATCGCCAAAATCAAACTCCAGAACAACACCGCTCCCGGAGTCCACCTCCCCCCGGATCTCCGTCACGGAGCTCAACTCGTTGGGGCCGTTGGAGCTCAAAGTCAAACCGGCAACCTCCTCGGCCACTTCGACCGACAGCCAGTACATCAGGGTGCTCACGCCGTTGTCCGCTCGCACGCTGACGTTGTACCGGCCGAGTGCTCCGAAGACGTGGTTGATCATTCCTAAGGAGCATAGGTGCGGCGGGGAGCTATCAGCGAAGTCCCACGCGTACGAGACCCCCTCGGCCGAGGGGTGGACCTTCACCTCCATGAGGAAGGGCTCATTGACGGAGGTCACCGCAGGGGAGGAGGAGAGCAGGAGACGTGTTAGCCTGGGACGAACTATCACCAGCCTGAGAGTCTCTATGCTGTCGTAGGGGTTGGACACGTGGACTTGGAGTGTGTAGTCACCTGCAAAGTGTACACACACACACACACACACACACACACACACCACACACACACACACACACACACACACACACACACACACACACACACACACACACACACACAGAAGGAATTAGTGGATCAGTGTCCATAGAATCCAGAAACTGTGTGTGTGTGTGTGTGTGTGTGTGTGTGTGTGTGTGTGTGTGTGTGTGTGTGTGTGTGTGTGTGTGTGTGTGTGTGTGTGTGTGTGTGTGTGTGTGTGTGTGTGTGTGTGTGTGTGTGTGGTGTGTGTGTGTTACATTGGTGAGCCAGTAGGAGGCGTATTTACCAGGCTTGAGATATGCGTGGCTGATTGAGTCCTGAACATACACCTGTCTCTCTCCCTCCTCCACCAGTCCTTCTTTGGTCTGACACGGAGCTGGATGAGTGTGGCCCACGTGGCCACTGTCATCTCCAAAACTCCAGCTACGAAACACAAACAAGCATATGGAAATGTTTACATTAACATTTAGGGGTATAAATGTTTACTTATAATACTAAATATAGTCTATTCTCCTTTTACTACAGTTCTGATAAAACTGCATCCATCTGGGAAAGAACATCATCGCAGCTCCTACCTGAAGGTCACCCCCAGGGCGGTGTCCACCAGGACCCTGATGGTGTACAGGTGTGTGTCATTCGCAGCAACCACTTCCTGTGCAGACAGGAACCCCAGGTTGGCCAGCGGAACCATGACGTCTGCGGTTAGGAAAACGTCTTGCGTCTGGGAGCTCACCGGATTGGCCGCGGTCACCTGAGAAACGTGGACGGGTCTCTTGATTGATCTATCATGGGGCAGTTCATTATGGATGGAGCTGTCTGTCATAGAATAGATCATATTAAAGTGAATAGCATGCTAAATCTGACCTTGAGTCTGTAGTCACCAGGTTTCTTCAACACCACGTTGCAGGAGTCTCCTTCAGAGAGGAACTCCTCCAGGCCATCCATCATCCAGGTGAACTTCACAGAGGAACCCGTTTCTACTTTGGCTTTGAACGACTAGGAGGGGAAAGACATTTCAAAGTGTGAGATCAAGAAGGTATTTTGCGGCTGGCGTCTAGCCAAGTGTGTGTGTGTGTGTGTGTGTGTGTGTGTGTGTGTGTGTGTGTGTGTGTGTGTGTGTGTGTGTGTGTGTGTGTGTGTGTGTGTGTGTGTGTGTGTGTGTGTGTGTGTGTGTGTACTTGATAAAGACATAACGATAAAGATGCACTAGATAATGTGCATCTTTCATATTTTTTGTTGTTGGACTCCCTGCTTGTTTTCCTGCTGATTCACTGCTTGTTTGCCTGTGGAATGGTGGGGGGGGTGTAGGTAAGGACATCCTCACCTGTGCCGAGTCGGTCAGGACCCTCAGGAGTCCAGGGGGGTCCACGCTGAGTCCGCTCACCGCCTGGTAGCCCCACACCCTCACGCTCACACTCTGGCTGCTCACCGAGTTCACCGCGCTGACCTCCAGGGTGTGCTCTCCAGCCGACGGCAGCGTCAGAGTCACGGAGGAGAACCAGGTATCCGGGGACACTCGCTCGCAGCCAAGCCAGTGTTCAGGCACCTCCTCTGGGCAGAAGGGTCGAAAGGGGGCCCGTGTCCGGAGCCCCGGAGTCAACCAGGAGCTGCTGGCGTCGGGCCCTCCGGACCGGATCCTAACGACACTCAGAACCGGGACCTGAATCTGCAGGTGGAGCTGGTAGTCGCCATCAGGCCGGGGGTGGATGACCTCCAGTCCTGTGATGCGACCTGGAGGCGGAGCGGGACCAGGACTCAGGGAGACGACTTCAGGGTCAGAGGTCATCAGAGTATTCGGGGAGGTCCTCAACGTCTCGGGGGGGCTCCGTGTTTGGGACGGCGTGGCTCTTCCCGGGCAAGGCGTCCACGTAGAGCATCCGCAGGTTGCAGACCACCTCGTCCACCCAGCGGCCCCCCAGGTCTGGGGAGGAGAGACCTCCCTCCAACCAGCCCCCACTCTCAGAGCCCCCCAGGGACAAGTAGCTCTGGCGCCAGGGGGAGCTGGAGGCCGACTCGGGGGTGGGACAATGCACAAAGGTCCCTGACTGGCGGTTGTGTTGTACGGCCACAACATCGTCCGGATAGACCGTGAACTTTCTTGTCAGGCAGGACCAGCTGTAATGGGAAAACATGTTGCTGAAGCACAAATCTAATACTTTGAATACACTGCCACAACAAACTCAGACAAACAATACAAAATACAAAAATATCAGGCCCTGTTTCATTCTTGTTGTCGGATGTTCCAACGTCAGCCAACGTTCTGTAGTTCGGAATTGGTGGTCGTTGGGGCAGTGTGCCAGCATCAAAGACGGGAGCAATACTGACCCGTTCAACCTGCATGATGCTGAACTTCATACAGGCTACCTACTCGGACAATCGTCAGCTCACGGACGGCGTCCATCCGCAGAGGCAGGTCTGCCACCACGTGGTAGAAAGGCGGTGTGGCGGGGTATCTGGGAGGCAGTGCGTAGCTGAACCTGGCCCCTGCGGCGGGGGACCGGTCGTAGGGGCTACAGGGGCTGGTGACGGGCACGCAGACCTCCCACAGATGGCACCAGTAGAGGCCCACGGCGCAGCCGCCCGTGGTGTTACACAGGGGGGCGTCTGAGCAGCAGCTGAACGGATTCAGAAGAGCGCTGCAGCCTGGCAGAGGCAAGAAAGGACAATATACTGTATAATATGATGAAGAACAAATAACAAAACACATAGCCACACCTATAGACCCCTTTCCCAGAGCTGTCATCGTAGGACAAACACTGGTGTCACTCGTAACTCTAGTTTTAGTTCTGATTTTTAGCCCCAACATTAGCATTGGGTTGGAGGGTAGGCATTAAATTGATGTGTGTCAAAGCACTTGCGACGGTAAATGTCATCCTCACTGGTTTAGTCTGCCAAGTGTGCCCTGATACATACAAGTAGCCGACATACAACGGGTGTTATGAGTGACACCTTGTGCTTCAATGACAGCTCTCTGAAGGGTCAGTTGTTACGTGACCTTAAGCCAAGCGAGCTCTGAGACCTGGGGGTACGAGATGGTGCGTGGGACTGCAGTACGGCCTGAGGATCTGCACCCGGGCCAGGCTGGGGCGTGTGCTGGGCTGCACCACCATCTCTACCGACACCAGAGCACCTGCGTGGCTAAACCACAAGCCAGGGAACAGCTGCAGCTGCAGGGAGAGTGAGGGACGGAGTGAGAAAGTGAGTGTGCACACGTGCATATGTGTGTATGTGTGTGTGTGCGTGTGTCTGTGTGTGTGTGTGAATGTAAAAGCACAAGGAAGGACATGGACCCCGGTCCAACACATACACAGAGGACGGACACACTAAGGGACGGCCAAGGAAGTCATTTATTTGAGCCAAAATGTAATGGACGCATACGCAATATAAGGCATGATCCCGTTAAAACCGCAGAGACGGGCTTGGTGGATTAAATGCATATTTGTTCACTACTTTTCATAGGTCACTTCTTTCTAATATATTTCCATGCCGATTTATTTTCTAATGAATCCCCATCCCCTTTATCAACCATTTTCTGTAGCATGTCCCTCTCTGTGTCCAATGTGGGATTCAGTCCTCCTACCAGAGGTCTTGTCAGACTCCTGTGTCTTACAGACCTCCACTGGGTGCTGCCCGGCGTCGGGTATGCTGGACAGGGTGGGCAGCTCTACTCCCGGGTAGACCCCCGTCATGAGGGCCAACCCGGTCAGGTAACTGTCCACGGACGGCAAGGAGGCTGAACAGAGAGAGGAGCCACAACCACAGCACTTAACGTTCATCAATAGAGCCGCGCCAATCCACAGCAAAAGTTTAAATCACGTCACAAATGATGTGGTAATGCTTGATGTCAAAAGGGACGTGTGACTTTCTCGAATGACTGTGTGTTCAGTGTGTTGTCAGCCTCAAGAGAATGGTCGTCCCGTAATCGTATGTTGTATATCTCACCTTGAACTTGAGTTGCTTGCGTTTGATACATTTACATTCAGGGCATTAAGCAGACGCTTTTAACCAAAGCGTCTTACAATAAGTACATTTATCAGAAGAAAGAGAAACAGCAATATATCTGTGTTGGTACAGTAAGGATGTTCATATAAACAAGTGCCATCACTAACCGTCACTAGGTTAACCCATTCCCCGCATACAACAGAGATAGTAAGGATAAGATACTACACAAGTGCCAGGACGTACAACATACAATAAGTGCATAAGAAGGGTGTAGGGGGGGTGTAGGGGGGGTGCGGGGGGGAGGCTATGCAGCGTCCGGGTGTAGGGGGGGTGTAGGGGGGGGTGTAGGGGGGGTGTGGGGGGGGGGGTGTGGGGGGGAGGCTATGCAGCGTCCGCGGTGTAGGGGGGGTGGTAGGGGGGGTGTGAGGGGGGGGTGTGTAGGGGGGGTGTAGGGGGGATGTAGGGGGGGTGCGTGGGGGAGGCTATGCAGCGTCCAGGTGACCTCTGAACTCTGAACACTAGAGGTCTGAGCAGACTGTACCGTTCACGTCTCCCTCACAGAGGACGACGTGCCGCTCGCTGCACCCGGTCCTCCGGCGCTGCCCTGGGACCCCCAAGGGCCATCTGAGGGCAGAGGCCGGGGCCCTCCGACGCCGTTCCCCCGGGACCCGGGGGGCCCTCAGGCCCCGCCCCCCTGAGCCACACCCACACACTGGACTTCCTGTTCCGTCACCGGAAGACGAGGACAAATACACAGAAATGGAAGAGAAATGGACAATGAAATATATATTTGTTTTGTAACGTCCTTAATCGAAATCACAGGGCTTCACAAGCAACGTGCAGGCCACACACAGACACACACACAGACACAACACAGACACAGACACACACACACACACACACACACACACACACACACACACACACACACACACACACACACACACACACACACACACACACACACACACACACACACACACACACACACACACACACCACTAACCCTGGTCCCCCAAAGAGCCAGGAACTATTGCTTAATATAATAGTTATAGTTTAAATAATATATACTAATTTATTATTTTATAAATAAAAATAAATATAATAGAAAAAACAAATGTCCCAGGCAAATGTTATTTTTTCTAAACATCACGATTCCCATGGCGCTCAGCGTGGGGGCTCAGACTCACACGGGGAAGGAGTGCTGGATGAAGCGCTGGAGCTGGGGACCCTCCACCGCCGCTAGACCCCCGGACCCGGTCTCCCTGCAGACCTGGTGAGCCTCGGACCAGGTGGACCCAGACCCAGAGAGCCAGTAGCACCGCTGGCCCATCTGGTCTATCGGAGCGCCTTCTGGACAAGGAGGTGTTTCTGGAACAGAGTCATGACACCGAGACTGGAGGACGGGCTATCTTAATGGTAAGGATCCGAAATCAAGAACAGCCAAAAGCTGGTGTTATTCACAGCATTGTTATTCTCAAACAGCCTTACCGCACACACATACAAAGTTTCTTTTTTGTAGCACGCACGCACGCACGCACGCACGCACGCACGCACGCACGCACGCACGCACGCACGCACGCACGCACGCACGCACGCACGCACGCACGCACGCACACATACATACACACATATACACATACACACACCTCACCTCCGGCAGCGGTGGTCCAGACCGCGCTCAGCGTCCAGAGCAAAGCCCATCTATGAGCAGCCATCGGTGGGTCAGCCCCTCACACTGCTGCCGTCTGCCTCAGCATAAACCCAGAGCTGGTCTGGTGGAGAGAGGACCTCAGAGAGCAGCTCAGTGCCTCGCCGTCGCCTCGCTCCTCTCCTCTCCCTCAGCGTGGGACAGTGCTCACCCCGTCAGGCTCACCCTTACCGCCTCAGCCCGTCTCACGGCCTACAGCCCAGCCCCCTCCTCTGTGTTTCTACCTCCCCACCCCCTTGACGGTCCCCTGCTCTGGACTATCAGGAGTTATGGCCGTGTGTCATTGTCTCTGCGACCCTCTGTGAGCTTCTGGGCAACTTGTAGCGTGTTGCTGGGCAACAGCCAGAGAAGCCTCCTAATTACCATGTTGTAAAACCGGCGAGAAGCCCCCCTCAATGGGGGCAGGAGGGGTCTGGTGTGAGCATAGCGCACGGGGGGGGGGGGGGGGGGGGGGCAGAGTCAATAACCTGGAGGAGTGAAAGTTATTTTCCTATTCGATTGCCAAACACAGTTTTCTAAACTTCAAGAACTTTGCAGGGAATCACTTCCTGGGTTTAGTTTGAAGCCCCGTCTTCCGCCCCCCCGACCTTCCTAAAATGTCACAGCCGTCCCAGAAACAAAACCTTTGTGGCGCATGTGAAAAAGTAATAGGACTGTAAATGTGTGTCTGGGAGGTTGCCTAGCAAGTTGCTAGGAGAAAAGCCTCACTAATCATGAATGCAAAGAGAAGGATTCACAAATGTAATTTGTGATTTATATATAAATGACTCTCTGCTCACAAATACAGTTCAATGCACACACAAATGGATATCGGTATAAATGTAAAATAAGTCCCTAAACAAAAATAGGTTTCCCAAACACATTTCTGATCCACACACAAACATGTTTTTTTTTTTTAAATGATCGTACATAACAATCTCTAGGTGGCGAAGAAGTAAAAGCTGCGTAAGGTGATTAATGCTACCTTAATGGCACCGACAATCTAAAAACCCAGTCACTCCAGTCATGTGATTGGCTGAAAACCAGGGAGGCATCTGATGGATGCCTCCCTTTATGGATTTATATTACATTTATTTAGAACAAGACGCATTTGTGTGTGGAGCAGAAATGTGTTTGTGAAACTTATTTTTGTTATGGATTTACTTTACACTTATACATACTGATAATGTCCATTTGTGTGTGCATTGAAATGTATTTGTGAGAAGACAGTACTTTATATATAAATCACAAAATACATTTGGAATCCTTCTCTGTGCATTCATTATTAATGAGACTGTTCAGTGACCCCATAGAAGGAGTGTTCAAATGCTTGGGGTTCTTGTGAGGTGTGGTTCACTGATAAGGACTTCCTATGATACTGTGGTTCCAATGTTTCCAAGGTTTTCTTCTTTCGTTCCTCTTTATTCTCTACAAATTTTGAGACCTATCTCCTTCCTATGTCGCTATTCTCTTAAAGACACACACACACACACACACACACACACACACACACACACACACACACACACACACACACACACACACACACACACACACACACACACACACACACACACACACACACACGCAATACATTTGACTTTTCCGATTCTGCAGTTTAACTACTTTTACATTTCTGCATTTTTTAGCAATGCTTTGCGCTTTTCATTCAGTCACTTTATTTGTTTCTAACCATTTACATTTTCCTAAATGGTGTGCATGTTTACATTGTTAACTCTATTTAGACTTTTGAACTTTGGTTCAAACCCCTTCACTTGATTTAAGCAATTTAACGTTTCTTTATGTCTTAATCTATGCGGCTTTATTAAAAAACATTTTCAACTTCACTTTGTACTACAGCACTCCCCTCATTTTCTGCAGGAAATGCATTTTCTAGTCTTGTGATTGCGGGTTCTGTGAAAGGGACAGGGAGAGACTCAATAAGCTGGTGGAAGGGGCTGGCGCTTTATTATTACACCCAGCATGTAGAAGGAACATTTCCGAAGGTATTTTATTCCGTGTGTGTTATGAAGTGTTATGAAATATTGTCCTGTCAAAAATCCCTTCACCTAAATACTGCAATACTTCAATGTAATAACGTGCGCTTTCCACTGTACATGTGTAATTAAGTATTTATTCTGAAGGTACTCGTAGCCTCTTCTGATTCCGCCAATCAACCATTTTGATTCTACAGTTTCAAATGAATACAATTGGTACACGTTCAGAGCTACAGAAAAAGCATTAATTACTTTGTCCTGAAACATTAAAAGGCAGGATTACCGTGGGGCATGATGGCTGGCATTCTTTTTCCTCTCCTGAACTGGAAGATGACCAGCGAGCCATTCTTCCACAGGTCCAAAGCTGTGTCAGCTGCCTAACATGTAATGTCCATTTGGTCACCGTCAACCCATGTTAACCAGCTGATTAACACCAACACACACAACCAAGCCCAAGCTTCAGTCTTTGACGTTGTAGTTCCTTATTCTACTGGCCCTGTTGGTGGTGGTGGTGGCTCCAGCCGTCTTGCTGGTCTTGGCTTGATGGGAGGTGGTTTTCCCGGGCCTGGTCCTGTCAGGAAATGGGGCCACGCTCTTGCTCCGCACCTTGATGCCCTGCAGCCTCAACTGGGAATCTGAGCCAGCAGGAACTGGGAAGGCTGGCCTGTCCAGCTCTGCTTCACCTACAGTGGAGATGAAATGGACACGAGTGTGTGAGAAGCTTCCCCTCTCTAAAAAGCACTTCAACATCCCTGAATCCCTTTATCACAGAGACGAGACTTACCTTGCTACATAATATTCATTAAGCTGACACTTTTATCCTAGGCGACTTACAATAAGTGCATGAAACCATGAAGATACAACCAAGAAATTACAAGAGATCAAGGGAGTACATATCACTTGACCACACCCCCAACCAACCCTCTATATCCTGGGCACTTCCCCAACCAGCTCAAAGAACTCCTCCTCGTGATGCCCTAACCAGTCCAAGGTCAGCTAGTGATGCCCTAACCAGTCCAAGGTCAGCTAGTGATGCCCTAACCAGTCCAAGATCACCTAGTGATGGCCCAACCAGCCACAGATCACCTAGTGATGCCCCAACCAGCCAAAGATCACCTAGTGATGGCCCAACCAGCCACAGATCACCTAGTGATGCCCAAACCAGCTCAAAGATCACCTGACAACACCCTTACAAGCCCACTATCATTTTGCCCTGCCCCAGCCAGCCAACAATGACCTGGCCAGGTAGGTCAATAGCAGGGTTTTCGAGTCGTGAAACGGTTGTCACTGATCCCCGTTCTGATCTGGTTGGGAAAGTGTTCCCCCAGAAGGTCATCACACACATACTTCTTTACTTCACAATGTTCTGAGGGGGTGTGTGGCACAAGACTTACAAAACGATTACCCTCATTTGTTCAAATGAAAAATGACTCTTTGAAATCGGGCTGGGGCGATGTTGAAACAAAACAGATAAATGTTAAATGATATATAATGAATATATAATATTAATTATTAATATATAATATCTACAGAGAAAAAAATACATACATACAGTCTATATCTATCTATAGATATATAGTATATAGATACATATAGATAGATATCTAAAGATACATCTACTCTATATAGATGTATCTCTAGATATATACATGTATATATAAGAAAAATATATGAAAATCATGTTTGGAATGAAAACCAGTAATTGAACAAGGATGTGGGCAGACAGGTGAGGAGCTGAGCACCAGGTGAGCGTCTGAGCACCAGGTGAGCGTCTGAGCACCAGGTGAGCGTCTGAGCACCAGGTGAGCGTCTGAGCACCAGGTACCTTCAGTGAGCAGCGAGGGGCTGAGGTCCCGGTCCAAGCATCTGCCACATCTCCCTCAGAGATCCCTCCGTCGCTACCGACGACATCAGGGGGCCTGAGGAGCTGGAGGGCGGCTGGGGTCCGGTGTCTCCGCCGCCGCAGAGTTCAGGAGGCCTGTCCATACTTCTCAACATCTAAAAAGGAGCAGCAGACACCAAAGATGGGACACTCACAAAAAATGTTAGACAGGCGTGTATTACTTTTTCCAGTCGGAAGGAAAATGGGTCTGTGAGAGTCACAGATGTCTGGGCTCTAGTCTAGTCAGTCACCTCTCTCCTGACTGTTTCCTTGTGTCCGTGAACCCAAGGATTGGCAGCACCTTTTTGACTCCCACTGTCGCTTTCAGACAGGAGCGTTCTCACCGTGACGATGGGCACCCTCTGCGCCCTCTGAGCGTACTGCAGCTCCTGGTTGGCACACACTCATACTTCAGTACACAGTGCCCCCTGGTGGTCATAGGAGCACAAACACGACCCAGGATTGTCGACAGAAATTTGTGCAAGGGTAGAGATGTGGAAAATATTTTTTTTTATAGAAAATAACATGGATGAAATGTATATCTTATGCAAAGAAAAAGATTTATTTGCGGTACAAAGTTAAGCCTTGAGGTCTGCAAAATGCAAAGCGTTGCTACACCGAATAATTGATCAAATTAAACTTAACGAAAACCCTGTTATGAGTTCAACCAAACAATACTTTGATGAAAACACTCCAAGACTCGGATGGGAGAGACTCTCTCCCAGAGAGATCGTTCTGACCCGAGCTCCGGAAATAGGAAACGATGGATTTTATATTTGACCACTAGAGGGCACTAGAGGACGCCCTCCGAGGTGAGTGTTGGGCTGGGGTATCACCTGTGTGGTGAGCTGGTACTGTAGCTTCTCCAGGGTGCACAGGTGGTGGTCCGGCTGCCCCATGTCTCTCTCCCCAGCTGGGGTCTCTGGTGCTCTGGCAGAGCCCGGGACCCCTGTGTCTGGGAGGACCAAACGGTACGTTACAGGTCTCTTCATAGGGAATCATGATTCCATATCAGGAGTTAAATAATACGATTCTGGCCCCTGCAATAAGCTTATCGTGAAAAAATATGAACAGTTTCAACTCACCAATTGCTTTATGATTATAGTTGTTTTATATACAGTGGGCCCCTAAAGTTATGAATTGAATTGATAATCTGGGATAGAAACCAGTGAAAACCAGTGAATAGCAGTAAATATTGGAAATCATCACAATATATAATCACAATTATCAATGTGATTATTGAGATTGTCGATTATTTTTGCAGCTCTAAGCGTCTAGTCCAGATGTTGGGAGTAGTGTCTAGTTGAATCCAGATGTTGGAGCAAGGTGTGCGTAGAGTATCGTACCCTCTTGGTCCAGATGTTTGGAGCTTGGGCACGGAGCCCGTTACCCATGGCGATGAGTTGCTGCTTGTCCCGGGTCAGCCTGGCGATGTAACGCACCGCCTGCTTCAGCTTGGCCCGCAGGGGGCCGTCGCCGCCGCCGCCGACCCACCCCGCCCCAGGCCCCAGACCCCCCGGGGAGGCGAGCTGCCGTCGCAGGGCCAGGTTCTCCTCCTGGAGCTGTCCCACCACCTCACTCTAGAAGAGGAGGACCCAGAAGGAACCCAGAAGACAGTGAGGTAGTGGGCAACGCAGTTGTCGTTAAATAAACATGGCTCTGATTGTTTTCACACGGGCAAAAATGGTTCTGTCCATGAGTCAAATCCGGGAAAAGAATGGATGGAATATTATGTTGAGGAAGGGAGAATGATTACCGGATCATGAATGGGAACATAATGAATTTACGTGAAACTATACAGTAGAGATCTGTAATAATCCTTTAAACTGTACATCAACTCCGAGATCCCCATCTATGGACTACAAGTTATGAATTATACTTTAGACCCATGAGCATGGTGATTCTGTTACCTGTTCGCACACTATGGGGTCCCTCCTACTAGCAATGTCCAACTTTAGAGCTGACACCTGTGGTCGAAACACAGTAGAAAGAGAGAAGTCTGTGGACATTTGAAATACATGCTTATAACATACGAATCATGTGACCAAAATCATAAAACTAAGCCAAAACTGAACTAAAAGCGTCTGCATTTAGCAGACGCTTTTATCCATAGCGACTTACATCGTTTTTAATACTCACATTTACACACCGACGGCAGAGTCAACCGTGCAAGGCGACAGCCAGCTCGTCAGGAGCAGTTAGGGTTAAGTGTCTTGCTCAGGGACACATCGACACTCAGCTAGGAAGAGCTGGGGATTGAACTAGCAACCTTTAGGTTACAAGACAACTGCTCTACCTCCTGAGCTAAGCCGACCCGAACTCAATAAGCTACTGACTACTCTTAAAGTATGCGCATGTGTGTGTCCGAATATAATGAATGAATGCATTTCAGTCTACACAGCGTGCTTCACATCCTCATCCTTCACCCTTTGGCCCATGAAACAGAAACATTACTTTGTCTGATAAGCCAGGGAAAGCAGCATTTAGTGTCATTTGTTACAATTCTGAATATAATATATTAGAATTCACTCAGCATGAAGATTAAATATTATTTACCTGGTTTCTCAGAGCAACGGTGTCCAGGTTGTTAAGAATGTTTCCTTTCTGGTACTCTTCCTTCTCCTTTCTCACCTCCTCCAGTTCCATCTCTACTGCACCCAGACGCTGCCTGAGACCGGACTCTGTAGCGGCCCATTTAGACTTCTGATTGGCCAGTTCCAGACGTAGCCCTCCCCCCTCTGCCTGCTCAGCATAGCCCTAGAAGAGGGAACCAAGGGGAAACCTGAAACATGTGCGAACCCTGATCGTTTGGTCATCCCCTGCGCAAGAGGCGGTAGCTACCTGTTGCGTGAGGCTGGCGATGGCCGACTCCAGGTGGGCTATTCTCACCTCCTGCTTCTTCTGGGCCGCTCCGCTCGATACCTTCTCCAAACGCAGACCACCTTGGAGGAAGGACGTAAGTTAGTAAGTAAGTAAGTAAGTAAGTAAGTAAGTAAGTAGTAAGTAAGTAAGTAGTAAGTACAATTTATTTATAAGGCACATTTAACAACAGTTTTCACTGGCCAAAGTGCCGTACATGGTGCAAAAAGGCATATAAAAGAACACATACCACATACATTAGTACATTAAAAACATAAAAAATAAACAACGTATCACAACAGGGGAGGAAAGGCCAGGGAGAAGAGGTGTGTTTTGAGCCTAGATTTAAAAATGGAGCGTCTCTAATTGAGGGCGGCAGTTCGTTCCAAAGGCGGGGGGCAGCCACAGCAGAAGCCCCGTCGCCCCTCTGTTTTAATCTAGTGCGTGGAACGTGCAGGAGACCCATATTACATGATCTAAGGGACCTGGGAGCTGAGTGGCGGTGGATGAGCTCTGTGAAGTAGGGGAACCAGTGGAGGGATGCTAGGATGGGGGTTATATGATCCCGCTTTCTGGATCCCGTCAGCAGGCTTGCTGCGGAGCTCTGGACCAGCTGAAGGCGAGAGATTGAGGGAGTCCTAGGTGAAGGGAGTTGCAGTCATCCAGCCGTGATGTGATGAAAGCGTGTATTACAAAGTAATACACGCAAAACGATAAATGGGGTTTCATCTAAGCAATGACCCTGAGCTAATCGAAACTGCTCTTGACCACAGCAGCAATTCGAAATTTGAGTGGTAGATGACACCCAGGTTTCTGGTGTGGGGGTTGTGGAGGAACACACACACACACACACACACACACACACACACACACACACACACACACACACACACACACACACACACACACACACACACACACACACACACACACACACACACACACACACACACAGGTCAACATGTTGAAAATCAGACTGCTGGACCGTCACGTCGGGTTAATGCTTAGATCTTCTCTTTATGCATTTTTTTTTTAATGAATTTTCTGAAATGTCAGTGGGAGTGAATGAATGAGAAATTCACCATTGAGCGCCTGCAGATGTTCAAAAAGGGGGTGCTCAATGTTGAGTTCTATAGTATTCCCCTATCTTTAACCCAAGAACATTTAAAGCGGAAGCACTATACACAACAAAAGACACACAACACAAAAAGACAATCGCATACAGATACGAGTTATGAGTCTTGAGGTGTCAGTGTCTGAGGACCTACCGATGGTTTCGTTGAGCGAGCGAATGTGGTTCTGCATGTACGTGTTCTCGGGGGCCACAGGGGCGACAGCGGCCTGCCACAGCGTTGGTGTCTCTGTTATGGTGGTTGTGGCGTCCTCTAGCTGCTCTTCCAGCTGCCTGCAGCGCGTCTTCAGTTCAGACACTTCCTGCTCCAGCGCACGCGTGTACTCTGGCGTCCCTGCAGACCGCACACACAAGCAACATGCAGTCACCGTGTTGACGCTTTACAACCAGTGAAAGGATGTGTAGTACCTGTGTAATTATTTGCTTTGTATCCTGTGTATGTACGTATCTTGAACATACCACTGTTTGACCAAAAGTTACAAAGGATAAATGATTTAATTATATAAAACTATTCCACGATGGAAAATCTTCTGACAGTGTTTTCTGTGCTTCTGATTCCTACATTTTCAAACATTCTGCCGAACTCCCTGGAAAAAGGCTACACACGCATGAGCTCAGCATATGAAGACAAACAGGAAACACATTCTTTCTTTTGTTGATTGCAACACACTCCACTAACCGCACCTTCTGGCCTGGTCGCGTCCGGTCCTCCAGTAGGGGGCGCCGTGTGCTGGGACGACGCGGTGGTGGCCGGCCGAGGAAGAGGGGCACCTCCGAGGCCCTCCATGTCCACCCTCATCTGGGCCACCACGGCCCTCAGGCTGCTGTTCTGCTCCTGCAGGCGGGAAACCAGCTCCGACCCTACAGGACCGGGGCCCCCGGGGACAGCCTGCCAGGGACACACAGCACCGCGCGGGTGAAGGGGGGTCACACATCGAGAGGTCACACATCGAGAGGAGTCTCTGACGCGGCCGCGTCAGAGACTCCTCTCGATGTGTGACCGTCTCTTTCTACACTCCCATGGAAATGGCGTGAAGTCAGAAACTTGCCTAATGTGTTTGATACTTTTTTTAAATTTATATATCATTAAACATTGTTCATTTGTCATGGACAACACAGCGCACATTATTACATGCATGATTATCACAGTCAATGCCATCACAATGTGTGTAGATGTGTTGCCCAGAAGGTTTTTTTAGACAGTTCATTTGCTTGCTGTGAATCAAGAACCTGACCATGCTG
This sequence comes from Melanogrammus aeglefinus, assembly GCA_900291075.1. Taxonomy (NCBI): domain Eukaryota; kingdom Metazoa; phylum Chordata; class Actinopteri; order Gadiformes; family Gadidae; genus Melanogrammus; species Melanogrammus aeglefinus. The sequence continues at coordinate 71,871 of OLKM01000895.1, forward strand.
TTTGGTTTACTACAGCTGGGGTTGCCGTTACGATACCAATCCTAAAACTATTAAAAGTACTGCTATCAAACCTCTCCACCTTGGTTAACACACGTGGTGGCGTTTGCATTCTTGAACACTAGGTGGGGCGAGTAACATTAAAAACGAATTTGGAGGAAAACTCTTCCAATCTTAGCCAACCTAATAAAATGAATAGCATGTAATACA